>CAJNDT010001015.1:0-100081 GCA_905221615.1 Symbiodinium sp. CCMP2592
GGAGAACTGGCATAAGGGTGCAAGCAAGGGCTGGGACAAGCTTTCGCAGCACGCTTGGTGTGGTCGCAAACTTTCAACCACTCTTCAGCAAACGAACCTTTGGGATATCTACCTCTTCCTAATATGGAGCAAGCACAACCCGAGTTCGAAGATCTGGGAGCAGTTCTCTGTACACCTTTATCCCAAGGTTGTTTTCTTGGCTGCTGGAGGCCTATGTCGATGAACTTGCCAACTTGCCACTGGCACCGCTTCCCCTTTTGAAAACCAAGCATGGAAACAGTCGACGAGTTCCGAAAGTGAACAAAATCATACTTTTACAACGCGTGAAGGCGCAAAAGCGCCACAGAGGAGAAGTCATGCAGACGCACACTGACTTGGCGCCACGTCAGATCGCACTGATACGAGCTGAGGCTAATTTGGAAGTGGCTGAGTATGTCAAGCTCTTGACGACCGAGCCTCGGCATCAAACTTTACGGCTCGCTGTTAAAACCCTAGACTCTAGACCCTTAAACCTAAACTTTAAAGCACTATTTGAAAATAGAGTTTAGGGGTTAAGCCCGAAACCCTAAACCACGTTTTCATTCTGATGGTTAGGCCTTGGGCAGGTAGGGTCTGTTTACTATTTATAAAAGTGGGTTATCTTGTAGGGTTTAGATATTAATTTAGATTATTCTAGAACTTGAAGAGGTGTTTTATTTGAGATTGACCGTTACGCTTTTGCCTGCCCTGCTATGGCCTGCTGAGCACAAAGGTTTTATGTTTCAGGGTGTTGTTGAATTGATATGAAATAGATCTTTAGGCTTCTGGATGTCAGGGCCTGCTTGCAAGAACTAACTTACCTTGTCAGGCCTTTGCCGACACGCAGCATGTCCAGGTGTCCTGGGATGCGTCAACCTATGATGTGGAAACTTTAGTGGCGATCGCATACGATTACAAGAAGAACGTGTCGGGCTACTTACCCATACAAAACATCAGCCCCGTCCAGACAGCAGAGTTGCACGAAACTGTGAGGACATTGGCTGTGCAAGGCCGGATCACACGTGTCGAGAGTTACAGTACAATGCGATCTTTCAGCCATGCCCTGAACTCAATTGGGCTTCCGCTTGCCGCCTTCGCAAAGCCTCCAGACCTACTTCTGGGGCCACTCCGGGCTGAGGAGGAACGGGTGCTGATGAACGGGACCTACTTCATTTATAATACCACGACACAGTCGATTCAAAGACAGGTACCGACTGCATGGAGTCTGGCGAAGCAGCCACTGTTGATCTCGGTGAGCGATCAGGGACCGCTGAACTGTCCTGGTCTCGATCACTTGCAGTTCAAGCTTCGTGGGTTCGTGCTTCCCTTGTATGATCAGAGTCATCGTACATGGAACGACTTGAAGTCGGCCATGAGGAGTGTGAAGCTCTTTCGCATCCTCCTGCAGTTCTCCATTCTCTACAACATGAATTATGGACCTGGAGGCACCAAGGCTTGGATGGCCAAGAAGCAACAGTATGCAGAGGAATTTAGAGCCAAACAGACAGCTGATGGCGAAATCTTCCTCAGCTACATGCCGTACATCTGCCATGAGATGGGCCTTTCGGAGCCAACGACTGCTGAGGAGAGGGAGGCACTCTTCGGGACGATCACTTCGCTGCAGACGCTGCAGCAGCATGGACCACTCGTCAAACTCATGAGATGGTTTTCTTACTTCCAATCGCACCAATTTTATGCTGGCGAACACTTCTGGACAAAGATGCTGATTGGGGAAGGTGGGCCGCCACAGCAAGGCATCCAGCCTGAGGCAGTGCTGACACCGGATATCTTGGCCGGCAATCTGGACGATCGAGAGGAGCTACGACAACTCAAGCTCAAGATGGGCTCATGGCGACTTGCACCGTTGCTCGTAACACCATGGACCTGGTGGAAAAACGAGCTTTTGGTTTCCATGGCGACGCCAGTCTGGAGCTGCTTCACACAGAAAGCACCTTGGGTTATTGCTAGTCGATGACATCAGCCCTGAAACCCTCAACCCCTCGAACTTCGGGGCCTGGCTCCGATAATAGCTGCACTTCCGCCAAAGACAAATTACCAGGCTTCGCAGACTACGCCTTCGATGAGTTCGTGCTGTAGTCGCTGCTGAACCTGTCTGAAATCAGCAGTCTGAAATCAGCCGTCTGAAATCAGCTTCGTCTGAAATCATCTTCGTCTGAAATCAGCAGTCTGAAATCAGCATAGCCATGATGCCTGCAGAACTTGAGTCCTGAAACCCTCAATCCCTCGAACATCTAGCTTCTCAATCCGAAGCAATGATTAACTCTTGATGCAATTGAGACCCTACCAAACCGCTCCAGGCCCAGCAGCTCAAGTTGCCTCACGAGATCGCCGGTGACATCGCCAAAAGAGCTGGGACCAAGCTCTGGGCCGAGGAGATCCACGCTGTGATCGGGAATGGCTTCTTTGATGGGCCTCAGAAACTGTACCCGGCTCGCTTTCTTTCAAACGAGGAGGAAGGACAGTGCATCTCTTTGCACTTTCGGTACCTCATGCAGCTACTTCAGCTGCCTGGCCTTTTTTATTTTGGTCCTCGACACCTAGTCAGGACTTGCTGAGCCTTACCATCCTTCTGGTTTGAGTCCATTTCAAGGTTTATAGGGTTTAAGAGTTTAAGGTTTAGGGTTTGGCGCTTAGGGTTTAGAAGGTTTAGGGTTCAGGGTTTACAGGGTTTAGAGTTTAAGGTTTAGGGTTGAGGCTTTAAGCCCCCACACTACCGAAGACTGAATAAGGAGACGTGCAGAGCTCCGCTTCGTACTACCTCCGACCGCCTTTTCGATATGCTGGGGCACTTCTTGCAGAAAGCAGGGAGACCACCCTTCGCCAGATGCATGCCGACTGGGCAGCCGTCTTGAAGGCCGAGAAAGCCATGGCTGGTGGAGCAGGCATGGAACCCCTGAAGGAGATGCATTGGCGGCTGAATTCCGTCAACAGGCTGATCCACTTGATCCGGGACATGGCCGAGGTCGCTTCAACAACAGCCGAACGCCGGGCCTACAACAACCAAGTGGTTGAGCTTCTGACCTTCGTCAGCACGCATCTTGCCGACACAGTTATCGTGGAAAATACACATCAGATGGCCAAAGACGCGCTCAGGGACGCACGCCACTTTCAAAAATCTCGGACAGGGAAGCAAGTTGCTTGCATACGCTGCAGTGCAATACCGAGCCGTGGTGTGCCCTGCTTGAAGGTGTCAGATGATCAGAAAGCCACTGCTTCTGCGGGCAAGTCCTCGAGCTTTGACAAGCTCACGCACCCCAACACCCATGCCTCCCGCCTCAATCTATGTCTGCAAACTCTAAGGCCCTAAGACTCTCAGGATCATTAAGGGCTCTATTTCCGACTACCCTAACTCCGCAAATCCTAAGGTCCGAAGACCTTAAAATTTGCTAAAGAAAGCTCTTCTTTGTCTTCGACTCAGGCTCTCAAAAAGGAGTTCCAGAGGCTCATGGAAACTAAAACGAAGCAGCATACGTGGCCGAGCACGACCCAGCAGATGGAGTGGCAGCAAGTTGTGGCTACAGAGTGGTTCCTCTGCTACATGCAAGATGAGGACAAGTTTGCAGCTGGCCCCAACTCTGCTTGGCTGTCTGTCTTGGCTGGGGCAGCAGGCGAGGTGGTAGCATGCCAGCGTGCAGGAGAGATCATGTTGATCTTGGCTGTTGGATCTTATGGCTTCGCTGCTTGGGACCTGGAGCTGGCGGCAGGAGTCCGCACGGCTGCTGGGATGTCGGCTTTCCGGCCCTACAGGCACAATGCCATCCGATTCCACCACATCACGGAGCTGGAGGACTGGGTTTCCGTTCCTGTCAAGCCTGGCCTGTCTGGCCCGCACGGCCCGCTGCACCTGGAACAGACCTCTGAGGCCATGTCGCTGCCCTTGGCTAGAATCCATGCCGGACTCAATCTGACATGCAAGCAGTGCCAGGACCTGTTGGCATTGTTCAAAGTCAACTTTCGCAAAAACCAGTCACGAGCCAGCTTGCACGGCCTAATCCTCGATCTTTTCTTGGAAACCGAGCACGAGAAAGAAGAGGCCAGGAGGAAGATGGCTGCCTGCTTGCTTCCACAAGAAGAAGAACACGCTGAGGACAGTGACATGGAGGAGTTGTTGGAACAGCTCGAGGATCTCGAGAATCAGGGCGACCCAGAGATCCAGAAAGAGAAGGAGAAGATCAAACAAAGGAGAACTGGACGGATCGCTGTCCCCAGAGCTGCTGGTCCCGACGAGGGAGAACAAGTTCCGAAACGGAAGGCTAAGGCCAAGGCTCCGCCAAAGCAACGGAAGAAAGGCTTGCTCGAGCCGAAGATGAAGGCTCATCTAGGGCACGGGTTTACAGGCTGAGGGCTTTGGATTTTGCTGGGTTTGGAGTTTAGTTTCAGAGTGAAGTTTAGCTAGCTCTCGGGCTCAGGGTGATTCTCTGCAGGCACGACGGAAGAAAACTCTGAAGGCCAAAACGGCAGCCCATCGCCGAGAGGAGGAAGCCAAGAAGAAGGAATCGAACTTGAAACCTTTTTGTTGCTTAGGGTCTGGGCTAGGGTATCTTGGGAACTAGGGTGGAGGTTCAGGTTGTTGGGTTTAGGGTTTCGTCTTGAAAGCTTTCAACCCTGAACCCCACACACAAGACCTGAAGCGCAATCTGGAAGGCCGAAATTGAAATGGACCAGGGAGCCCATGACAGAGATGAGGAAGCCATGTTTGCAGATGAGGAGGCCATCTTGACGGTGTCGAGCTGCTTAATTAGGGTTTGGGCTAGGGTATCTTGGGAACTAGGGTGGAGGTTCAGGCTTTTGGGTTTAATCAGGTGTTGCGGACTGAAGGCTCTCAACCCTGAACCCCACACCCAAAACCTGAAGCTCAATCTGGAAGGCCGAAATGGACCAGGAAGCACCTCGCAGAGAGGAGGAAAACATCTTTGCACAGGAGGAGGCCATCTTGACGGTGTCGAGCTGCTTCTGCTTTGGGCTAGGGTATCTTGGGAACTAGGGTGGAGGTTCAGGCTTTTGGGTTTAGGTGGTTCGGATTGAAGGCTCTCAGCCCTGAACCCCACACTCAAAACCTGAAGCTCAATCTGGAAGGCCGAAAGACCAGGAAGCCCATCGCAGAGAGGCAGAGGAGGAGGCCATCTTGACGGTGTCGAGCTGCTTCCGGTTTGGGCCAGGGTATCTTGGGAACTAGGGTGGAGGTTCAGGCTTTTGGTTTTAGGGGTTTTCGGTTTAGGTTTTTCGGTTTAGGCTTTAGGGCTCTCAACCCTAAACCCCGAAACCCTAAACCCGAAACCAAAGACGAAGCCCGCCGCCGAGAGGACAAAGCCATTGTCGAGTTTGAAACTTTTGTGTGATTTGTCTAGGGTTCGGGCTAGGGTATCTTGGGAGTTGTGGTGTAGGTTTGGTTAGTTTGGGCTTGGGCTTTCAACCCTCAAACCGAAACCCTATTCCCGAAAGCCAATCTGACAGGCCGAAGAAAAGGCCGAAGAGGAAGTTTGGGCTCGGGTATTTGGGGAATATGGTTCAGGTTTGTGTTGTAGGATTTCGGGTGTAGGCTTGAGGGCTCTAGGTGCTGGTGGTGCTGCTGGTGAGGGTGTGGCTCTATACTAAACCATCAATCCCCAACCCGAAGTACCAAACCCGAAACCCAACCTGGAAGGCTGATGAAGAGGAAGCCCATCGCCCAGAGGAGGAAGCCGAGAAGGAGTCGAGTAAGGCTTGAGGGCGCGAAACGATCTATCCCCAACCTTAAGTACCAAACCCAAATCCCAATCTGGAAGCCCCATATGGACCGTCGCCTACAAAAGGAAGCCTATTTGTGGTTTAGTGTTTGGGGGTATCCTAGGGCGAGGGGTTGAGGTTTTAAGGTTTCGGCTTGAGGGCTCCTCAACCCAACCCAAACCCCAAAGCCCGATCTGGAAGGTCGAAGACGAGGCCGCAGAGGAAGCCCGTCGCCGAAAGGAGGAACCCACTCTTTTTGTGCTAAGGTTTGGGCTAGGGTATTTTGAAGTATCTTGGTAATATGGTCTGGTTTGGGCTTTAGGTTTCAGCCTTCAGGGGCTTGCCTTTTGTGGGTCTAGGTATCGGGTTTCCAGTGTCGGGTGCTGAGTTCAGGCTGGCCCTCAGAATGCTGCCGCTTCCAGCAGCCTGCCTGCTCCCAGTGCCGGTCCTGCCCCATCCGATGCAGCCCTTGGGACTAAATTTTCTTTGCTCTATGTTGAGCTGCATATCAACTTGAGTTGTCTGTTTTGTGAATTGAAACTCCCTGGCTCCCTCAGACCTCGCCCCTAACACTATTCAGCTGAGGAGGATTCTGTGGTACCTGCTTCCAGTCGTCGGGGTGCACCGAAAATTCACAGCTCTCCAATGGAACTTCTTGACCAATTATGTGCTCCGCAAGCTCGCATGACTCTCAGGGTCAACGATTACAGATGGAACGTCGAGTTCAAGGCGACACACACATATTGGGTGGAAGAGTTTGGAAAGAAAAGCTTCTCGAAGACGTTCACCAAGCAAAATTGGCAGGATCCTCTCAGGCAGGTACACTGCCATATGTGGACCAAATGGGATCTTGCAAGGGATGACTTCCCGCTTGATGAAGGCATCGAAGAACAACACCCTGGTGTGGTGGACGCTGATGTTCTTCGGGGCCTGGCTCCGATAATAGCTGCACTTCCGCCAAAGAAAAACTACTAGGCTTCGCAGACTATGCCTTCGATGAGTTCGTGCTGTAGTCGCTGCACCTGTCTGAAATCAGCAGTCTGAAATCAGCAGTCTGAAATCAGCTTCGTCTGAAATCAGCAGTCTGAAATCAGCAGTCTGAAATCAGCATAGCCATGATGCCTGCCACTCCTCAGCCGAAGCGGCTTCGGGTCTGAAATCAGCAGTCTGAAATCAGCAGTCTGAAATCAGCATAGCCATGATGCCTGCCTCACTCCTCAGCCGAAGCGGCATTCCAACTAACCGAACGGGCGGGAGGAAAAGAGCAAATGGGGGAGGCCGCTAACCCATGATTAGGTTATATCTCTTTCTGCTGAGCACATGCTTTCTGTTCTCTTGGATCGACGACAGAATGACACTGCCCATGGCTCTCTCGAAAGCGTTTGCTTGGACGGCACACTAGCAATGAGTTGAGGTTTTGCATTCCGGGTAAAGTGTTCTCTCGAAGAATGTCATGTACTTGGTCCCTTGTCACGTGCCATGTCTTGGTTGGCTTGCTGCTTGCTTTCGACTCGCCCTACCCATCCTGCATGCCCCAGCTCCGTGGTCTTACAGACCGCGCTCCAGTCGGGCTCGGACCCGAGTTACGGGTCCTTGACCGTGCGGGACAGTGTCGTTGGCCGGCGCTGGGGATTTATTCTGTCTGTGCTCGCCTAGCAAAGTGGTGTGCCCACGGCAGGTGATTCAGCGCAGATTGCAGGGAAGGCCCGACTACTAAATACTATGCCACGTACCCGCGCCCGCGGGCAAAGTCTTGAAGCACTTTGCCCATCGCTGGAAGTTGCCCGCGTGGCCCTGCATGGCATCTTATGTCACACCAACCTTACCAACAAGTCGCGGTGTGTCCAGTTTTGATTCACCAGCCGCGCTTGCATGCCGATGGCCGGGCATGGGGTCGCTTTGGGGGACCGCGGAAGACGGAACCGACGAGGACTTGGGGCCAACCACCAGAGCGGACACCTGGTGATGACAGCCAGCCACATGGGCTAACGTGCTGGCTGGGTCCGAGCTCGGCACCCGAGTGTCCACCTCAGCAACATGGGAGGCCAAATATCGAGCAGTAGTACAGTAATTAGAGTGTCAGTCGAACCTCCTCGGGGTTGCCTTACCTAAGGAGTAAACCCCTGCCCCATCGGGGTTGCTCCCCACACCATTGGCCAGGTGTGAGGCGTTCGGTTTGCCTGTGTCACAGCCTTGAGGCCAACCTATCCCAGGGGCAGGGGATAGATGACAGCCGGGCACATGGGCTAATGCGCCGGCTGGGGCCTGACCTGGTGACATCGAAGCAGTCATGCAAGTCACCGGAAGCAATACCGGACAAAGAAGGGAGGCCGTTCTTGGGACATGGCTGTGTTGTTGAGCTGGTGTGTTCCTCCGTCTCATTCATAGTAGAATGTTGTTTTGTTAGCCAGTTGTTTAAGATTATAGTGAATTCTTTGTCACACCAACCTTACCAACAAGTCGCGGTGTGTCCAGTTTTGATTCACCAGCCGCGCTTGCATGCCGATGGCCGGGCATGGGGTCGCTTTGGGGGACCGCGGAAGACGGAACCGACGAGGACTTGGGGCCAACCACCAGAGCGGACACCTGGTGATGACAGCCAGCCACATGGGCTAACGTGCTGGCTGGGTCCGAGCTCGGCACCCGAGTGTCCACCTCAGCAACATGGGAGGCCAAATATCGAGCAGTAGTACAGTAATTAGAGTGTCAGTCGAACCTCCTCGGGGTTGCCTTACCTAAGGAGTAAACCCCTGCCCCATCGGGGTTGCTCCCCACACCATTGGCCAGGTGTGAGGCGTTCGGTTTGCCTGTGTCACAGCCTTGAGGCCAACCTATCCCAGGGGCAGGGGATAGATGACAGCCGGGCACATGGGCTAATGCGCCGGCTGGGGCCTGACCTGGTGACATCGAAGCAGTCATGCAAGTCACCGGAAGCAATACCGGACAAAGAAGGGAGGCCGTTCTTGGGACATGGCTGTGTTGTTGAGCTGGTGTGTTCCTCCGTCTCATTCATGCCTGTTATCACAGAGAACCTTGCTGTTGGGTTGTCTTTGTCGAAGGCAGAGTGCCAACATGTTCAGAATGGGGTTTGGTGTATGTTGCTCTACCAAGCGGCAGCTGCATGCCCGCCAGTTTTGGCAGCTACACTGAGCACATCTGGCGGTTTCAGCTGGGGGAAACAAGCACAAGTCTAGAAAAGTGTTTGAAGTTCTCCGCAGATACAACGAAGAATTTCGAATAATAAACCTCGGTGTTCCATTTTGGCAGGTCCTCGAGCCGTGCCAGGAAGCTTAAACCATGAGCCCTAAACTTCCCTAAACCGTGTTTAAGCTTCAAATTGAAACCCACAATCTTCCAAATAATTTGAGTGTCCACCTCAGCAACATGGGAGGCCAAATATCGAGCAGTAGTACAGTAATTAGAGTGTCAGTCGAACCTCCTCGGGGTTGCCTTACCTAAGGAGTAAACCCCTGCCCCATCGGGGTTGCTCCCCACACCATTGGCCAGGTGTGAGGCGTTCGGTTTGCCTGTGTCACAGCCTTGAGGCCAACCTATCCCAGGGGCAGGGGATAGATGACAGCCGGGCACATGGGCTAATGCGCCGGCTGGGGCCTGACCTGGTGACATCGAAGCAGTCATGCAAGTCACCGGAAGCAATACCGGACAAAGAAGGGAGGCCGTTCTTGGGACATGGCTGTGTTGTTGAGCTGGTGTGTTCCTCCGTCTCATTCATGCCTGTTATCACAGAGAACCTTGCTGTTGGGTTGTCTTTGTCGAAGGCAGAGTGCCAACATGTTCAGAATGGGGTTTGGTGTATGTTGCTCTACCAAGCGGCAGCTGCATGCCCGCCAGTTTTGGCAGCTACACTGAGCACATCTGGCGGTTTCAGCTGGGGGAAACAAGCACAAGTCTAGAAAAGTGTTTGAAGTTCTCCGCAGATACAACGAAGAATTTCGAATAATAAACCTCGGTGTTCCATTTTGGCAGGTCCTCGAGCCGTGCCAGGAAGCTTAAACCATGAGCCCTAAACTTCCCTAAACCGTGTTTAAGCTTCAAATTGAAACCCACAATCTTCCAAATAATTTGAGTGTCCACCTCAGCAACATGGGAGGCCAAATATCGAGCAGTAGTACAGTAATTAGAGTGTCAGTCGAACCTCCTCGGGGTTGCCTTACCTAAGGAGTAAACCCCTGCCCCATCGGGGTTGCTCCCCACACCATTGGCCAGGTGTGAGGCGTTCGGTTTGCCTGTGTCACAGCCTTGAGGCCAACCTATCCCAGGGGCAGGGGATAGATGACAGCCGGGCACATGGGCTAATGCGCCGGCTGGGGCCTGACCTGGTGACATCGAAGCAGTCATGCAAGTCACCGGAAGCAATACCGGACAAAGAAGGGAGGCCGTTCTTGGGACATGGCTGTGTTGTTGAGCTGGTGTGTTCCTCCGTCTCATTCATGCCTGTTATCACAGAGAACCTTGCTGTTGGGTTGTCTTTGTCGAAGGCAGAGTGCCAACATGTTCAGAATGGGGTTTGGTGTATGTTGCTCTACCAAGCGGCAGCTGCATGCCCGCCAGTTTTGGCAGCTACACTGAGCACATCTGGCGGTTTCAGCTGGGGGAAACAAGCACAAGTCTAGAAAAGTGTTTGAAGTTCTCCGCAGATACAACGAAGAATTTCGAATAATAAACCTCGGTGTTCCATTTTGGCAGGTCCTCGAGCCGTGCCAGGAAGCTTAAACCATGAGCCTTAAACTTCCCTAAACCGTGTTTAAGCTTCAAATTGAAACCCACAATCTTCCAAATAATTTGTTTTTCTTCAATAATCTTCTAAATAATTCATTTTTCTTCAACAATCTTCCAAATAATTCGTTTTTCTTCAACAATCTTCCAAATAATTCAACAATCTTCTTAAATCTTCGGTAGTGGCTGAGAAGTACCCCTGCTGAGAAATACCCCTAGGCTCCTGCACACTCTGGCTGACTCTGACAAAATGAACTAATAGAGCCCGTGCTTGGCTCGCTCAAACTTCGTCTTCACAGCAGCAAAGTCCATGCCATCTTCCAAGCGCTTGGCCTGAGGATTTGGAGCTCGACTAACACACTAAATAAACCCTAAACCCCATAGCCTCAAAAGCCTCATCCCTAGACCTTGAAGCTTGAATCCGAATCCTTAAACGTGCGATCTGATCATGAGATCCCTGCACTATGAGCTGCATCTGCTTGTTCGAACGTGGAAGTCCGGAGACATGTTATAGAGCTTCGATCGCAATATTTTCGAATGTGCCTGTATATGTACTCATCATCAAACCGAAGCCCAGCCACAGCTGTTGCACAGATGTCAATCATATTCTGCATCGCGAGTGCAGCTGTCTCCGGCACGACATTGTGGGGGCCCGAAATGTGCAGCACCTGCCGATCGACTCTTACACGCTTCGTCTTTTACGGGTGAGGCCTTAGGGCTTCTGGGGTGTTGGGCTAGAGGGTTTAGAGAAGAGGCTTCGAGGAGGGCCGGTTTCTCAAATAGTCTTCATGTACTAGCTCGTAGTGGCAGTAGTAGTAGCAGTAGTAGTAGTAGTAGTAGCAGTAGCAGTAGCAGTAGCAGTAGTAGTAGTAGTAGTAGTAGTAGTAGTAGTAGCAGTAGTAGTAGTGGTGGTATCGTATATGGTAGTAGAAGGACTAGTACTAGTATTAGTACTAGTACTAGTAGTAGTATTAGCACTAGTACTAGTACTAGTATCGTAGTGTGCGTGGGGATTTGATCTCGATTATGTTGCTGCTCTCCCCACCAGAGCTGTAATGAATATAGGTGTGGCTGGCTTGCACTCTCCACAGACTGGGACCCTGTCTCTCTCACACTTCCACACGTGCAATCCTATGCAGGCAGAACCGGCGGCCGTTCCTTTTGCACTCGCTGCCGGCGGCGGTTCGTCTGTGCACGGGATAGCTCTGATTGCTCAGGATAGAAGACACATATAGCACTTAGCTATGGGCATTGACTTGAGCCAAACGTTGCGTGGGCGGTCACATAGAAAGGTAAGGAGAAGCGATACGGTGTGCGTAGCACGTCCGCAAGCTTACTCCTAGAGTCGAGGGACGCGTAGCGTGCCCCCTTCTCTTGCACTTTACACGGTCTTGCTCACAGCTCTTATAGTGACACCTTAGAACTTGACAAGGCATCGCAGTCCGTTCGCACCCCCCATGAGTTGCGTCTCCGACGCTGCTCACCCGGAAGATGGCACGATAGGACAACAGAAAATGTTCCGCCGCAACGTTGACATTGAAAATCAGAGCTTTGCATCCCAATTAGAAACGTTGTGACACTCATCTACGTCAGTAACGATCCCCTGAAATGGCAAACGAATCAGGCGTCACCGAAGAAAGAAGCATTCGCGATGGCATTCCACGGGCGAAGCTCAGAGGTCACGAACTGGAAGATGAGGTAGATCATGTGTTGGTTCACCTCCATCTTCGCGTGGACGCAGGATCGCGGTCCCAGGGCCGGAGGTTTTCCTCTGGATACTGGTTCCTTTGCTTTCCTTTGTCCTTGCCTTTGTTTCGGCCTTTGCCGGCGATGTAGTCTTGGTAGGTATTGGCGTTCCAGCCACCATGTTGCTCATCTCCGGTCCTTTCACGCCCTTTTGAAGGTCCCTTTGCCGAAGAAGCGCTTGCACGTTCCTCCGTGGTGACTGGCGTGTCCAGGATGGAAGTACCACCCGCAGGGAGATACTCAGCGGCCGAGATGTGATGTAGGGCTTCAGTACGTTTGGTTGTCGGATTTTGCTGTCTCTCAGCCTTGGATCTGACCAATCTGTCCATGAAATGCGCAGGCATTTGCACATTGTGGTCCACCAGCAATCCAATGGTCTGGACTGAATGATCGGCATGAGTCAGCAGGATACCGACGGGGTCGATGTACAGGAAGTCCACCGGTCCAGTTGGCGTTGGTCGTAGCACTGAGAATTGTTGGTGTCCTGTCACCATCGGAATCACCTCGCACAGGACGTTCAGGCAACAAAAGTGCATAGCCTTCACATCTTCATCCCTGTTGCTCTTCAAGTACGTAGTAGGGTTGAAGTTGTCCCTGCCAATTCCCATCATGTTGGCTCCCCGTGTAAGCAACGAAAGCATCTGATTCGTCCGGAAGCGCTTCAAAGTGTAAGTCCCGTTGGGATCGTACTGCTTGAGGTTCTCAGGCTCCTTGGCAAAGCGAATGATCTCCTCGTCAGTCACATCCCTGCTCACACCCGTCTCTCTGTCCACTACAGCCAAAGATCCCCACTTTCCGAGCACATCATAGCGTTGGCCAAGTGCGAAATTCTCCCTCATCTGGAACAGCGGCATAGTCGCCCACTTCGCGAACCCTGACCAAGCCTTGTAAATGGTTCTGCACACCACGAATGCCATATACGAAAGAGCGGCCATGTTGGCGTCAATGCAATGGGCATTTCGCTTTCCTGGGTAGTAGGATGGCTGCATGGCGGTACGTGCGAGTTGTAGTTCAGGATCGATGTTCAAAGACTGGCCGGCGATGAGGACGGGACGTCGTTCCTGTGCAACTGCATCTGGTACTGCGTCATCAAAGTCCTCTCCTGGCTCTGTGTCCATTTCTTCATCAGGTTCCTGTTCTGGATCGTCCTCCGCGATGACAGATGGTTCTGGGATTTCCTCAGGTTCCGCAACGGTTTCTGTCTCCATGGCTTCCTGCTCCTCGACGGTCGCCTCAGGCACTGCTGCTGCCGCGGCTTCCATTGTCTGAGCAATGAAGTCACTGGGGATCTCCGTAGGAGTCTCCCGTTGTGGAGTACCTTGGTAGTATCCGCAAGAAACGAATTGTGACCAGCAGGACGTGCATCGGGAGAAGCATGCTGGAACGATGTTGTAGCATGCCGGGCACACCCTCATTCTCCTTCCATCCTCGTCTCTGCGTAGGTCTTCGGGTCGCCAATTCTTGATGACAAACTTGATCCCTTTGTCCATGTAGTGATGCCGAACCGTGTTCTCCCTGTGGGACTCCAGGACAGTCGTAAGGTCTCGAATGATCTGCTCCTTGCTGGTGTCGTGGGGTCCAGGAGGCATCTCGCAAAGCAATTCCATGATCTTGCTTGGTGTTCGGTATCTCTCGAATTCAGGGAGCAAAGGTGACGCATTGTAGTCCAACACCATCTCTTTCTCCAATCGTTCATCGTAGATCTTTTCCACCAGAGCGAAAGAGTGTGTATCTTGAGGATTCGGGACGCAAAACCATACCTCCTTGACGAACTGGAACGGTATCGTTCGGCCAACGATCATGATGCCGCTGTCTGTGATACGTCCATCTTCTCGTGCAAGGTCCTGCGAAGGGACATGGAGGACCGCCAGTGGCATGTGCTTGGCCTGTGGTCCATGTACCCGCATCTTGGTCGTCGCATTCCGGTGATCGAACGGTGCGAACACCCCCCAATAGCTGTGGAGTCTGCCGCCTTGGTTGCCTCGAAATTGGCGCCTATGGTCGAAGTCCCCGTCGGGGTCCTCCGAACCAGGCATGATGCCTTGCGTGACAATGGAATCCAGGTTGCGGCATGCCGTAGCGTGGAACGCGCCTCCAAGACGTTGCAAGAGGGTCATAGATGGAGATATTGCGAACCTGTTCTTGTCCAACTGAAGCAAATTGTTCTGGGGATCGGAGTGCGCAGAGTGACCACTCGTAGCCCGAACTGCCCATGGCTTCACCCAGCCGTTGCAAACGTTCAGGTACCTCTGGCTGTGCCGGCAACGATCATTGTTCTGGATCTCTGTGATCTGGTCAGGAATCGATACCAACATGTTCGAGCCTGCGGATCCAAGAGTCTCCGTGCCGGGGTCCTTCACTCTCACTCCCAGGAACTGCAGCCGAATCTTGGCCTTGTGGCGTCTCGTGGCTGCGAGCATGTTCCCTTGGAACAATAGCTGGAGTCTTTCATTGTACACTCTCTTCCTCTGTTGATCATCGGTCCTTGAGACCGCTTCTGTGATGCGTCTGCTGTCATGGGTCCATAGTTGCTCATGCCTCACCAAATCCTCGATCAGCACCCACCCTCCTTCATCACATCGAATGACGCTGCTGAATGCCACTTGGCACCTGTTGTCAAGCCATTCCGAGCCTGGGCGCCTGGCGATTCTGTGACGCAGGTCAGATTGAATGCATGATAGCGCCCAATCCGCGTTCCTTCTTCGATGATGGGTGATGTTGCGAAGGACAACTTCGTTCACGATGTCCCATCGATTGTGGATGAAGCTTGCACCCTTGGTTGGGATCAGGTCGAGAATCCCGCATCGGATTGGCCTTCCGCCGCCGATGCATTCGTAGCCTGCATTGGTGTAGCCCTGAATAGTATCATCATATTCAAAGCTAGGACGGTCTCCTCGTTGAGGTAGGCGTCGGTCGCGATGGTCCGAAAGCTGCTCAATGAGGTCCACCACCCGCTGACTGTTCTCTGGTCCCATGTCCTGCAGCGGTACACCACAAGCATCATGTAAGCCCCGACGGTTCTCCACATCCGTGCAGAGATTGTGTTTGTTCTCGTAACGGATCAAGACCACATCACCCCGTACGGCTTCGCCTCCGCGTCGCGGTCGGGCTTTGGCCTTGGGTCGTCGGTCCGAGGATGCAACACTCACATGGTCTGTGGTGTCAACGTCCATTGGCTCAGCCTCTTGTGGAGGTACTCGACGTGGATATCGAAGAAGGCTTTCCTTGATGATCTGGATGCTTCGAAGTATCAGATCCCGGGTCGCAGCATTTTCCGTGCAATTGGACAGATGGTGTTGATCACTGCCACAAGCGATACAGAACGTGAGGCTATTGCTTCCGATCGACATTTCGCCCTGAGCAAGTATTCCTACATAGTCCTGAAGCTGCGTGACAAATCCTTCACGAATCATCTGCCTGGGATCAGGGTCTTCTGCACCTTGTTCTTCTTCGGGTTGTGCATCCACATCTACATCCTGTGCAGGTATTGGTGGAGCAACAGAGACCCCTGGATCGTCCGTGACGTGGTCAGCGGCCTGTGTCTCGTCGGTCCTTGCAATCTCTACGGGGTAGATATCGCCATCGACGATCACTGTGAAGTCAATCACGAGGTCAGCGGACATGTTGTTGACGATCTCAGCGACTTGTTCATTCTTCTTGGGCGGTGTCCTCTTGCGCGGGGAGTCAACCGTGATCAGCTCGATAGCTTCGGCCGACGCGTAGCGGAAGAATGATCTTTCGATCCCCCTCACGCACGCATTTGCCCCCTCAAGGCCACCCCAATTTGGAAAATGACTTGGGTGTCTCATTGCAATTGTAAGAAGCCCGAGTGCCAGCTCCATCGTGTCACCCAGGAGTTCTTCCTTGGGCAAGGCTGACCCTCTGTAGCATTCTTGGCGCTCCTCCGGAGTCAAAAGCATTCTCATGAAACCAGCATAAGCGCAGTTCCCGGCATCGTAGTAGCAGATGTAGCATGTCTTGCCTTCGGAATCGTATCCTCTGTCCCATGCCAACTGTTTGGCCTTTCCCCATGCCGCGTACTCGATGGCCTGACTGGCTGTGATTCGGAGACCACCGTAGTGAGAAACCGTCTTGCCGATGTCTTCGTAGACCACTTCCGCACAAGCTTTGAGGAACTCCTTGATGTCCATGCGAGGGTCCACAAATTGAAGCCTCAGGTCATAAAGGTGCTTTGCGCAAGCCAAGGTGTACTTCTGGGACGCGACTAAGTCATTGAAGGAGCTGACCTGATGCTGCATCTTCAAGGCTGAAGTATGCGCGCACCCAATGCAGTGTCCAGGATACCCGTTTCCAGTCGGCTTGAAGAAGGCCTGTGCGTAGCACTCAGCCAACTTCATTGCGTCACATCCAGGGCAATAGAACGTTCTCCCTTTGACATAGCCGGTGTTCGGGGTCGCGTAGGTGTCGATCCGGAACCAGTAGTGCCTGTTGTCGTAATAGGCTTCGGGGACGGTCATGGCGATGTCAAAGTCCTGCCAGGTGACTGCGGACGATTCAGCGACCGTGTCACCCTGGGCACCCGACCTGATCTGTTGCTGTTGTTCTCCCGTGAACCATGTCTGCGAAATCTTGGTGGACGTCTTGACTTCACTCTTGTCCTCCCAAATCTCGACAAGCGACGGGTGAGCGACTGTGTCGGCGCGGACAGTTTCATCCCATGAGCGGATTCTCGATGCCTCAACGAAGCACGTGGATACCATCTTCTCGCAGAACAGCTGCTTCTCATAGATAGCGTAGCCCAATTTGAACCTGACCCGAGAGTCCGGTGCTGGCACCTTTTCGGCTGACAGTGTATGCACGCCTGATGACGCATGCTTCATCTGGCTGTACATTCTTGACCAAAACGAAGATCCATGAATCACCACGCATGCTCGGGCTCGCAACTCCAGTTCAATATACATTCCCAGCGCGTGGAAACCGTTGAACAGAGAAGCTTTGTGCTGAAGGTAATTGCTAGCTGCTCCAACGAACCGTAAGTCGTGGTTGATGTTGACAATTGGAGGGCGCGTGGTACGCTTCCCTGCTGCGATGATAGGGTCAACGTACGTCATCTTGAGCTTTCGCTGCAAGTCAGTACGGATCGCTGCTCCGTCTCCGACTTCACTCATCGGAAAAGACATGTTCTCGATGAGGATTGCCTGGAGAGACAGATGGTAATGCAGCGTGACGGTTGCAAGCTGCTCTTCAGTCAAGCCATCCAATGTCGCATTCACAGATTCCAACGATCCTTTTGTGACTTGGAAGTTGTAGTTGGCACCTGTGGTGATCGACGGGCTCACAATGTAGATCTCGCTCCACCCATGCATGCCGAGGTTCTCTCTCAACGTGTGCGTTGATCCCCTGGTCCTTGCAACCATGTCAAAGTCCTGGACGAGGATTGTGCACTGAGAGCGCATAGTCGCGGCATCAGGTTTGCCACCCATACCCAAACTATTGCGAAATCCGTTCAGCGTGTTCATGGTGTTGATCCTTGCTTCTTCCGGAATGTCATCGTTGTCGACAAGATCGCGATCTGCCTCGATCATCACTGCCGAGGTAAGCATCGGAGGAGAAGGGAGATGCACGCATGATACCAATGCCAATGCATGGTACAGCCGTGAATACATCCGAAGCCACACCTTTGTACTCAGCTTCACGTAGACCTTCAGGTTGAGACCCTTGTCATCATTTTGTGAGACGGAACGAACCCTTGCCAAATAGGTCACCAGTCTTCTGACGTAATGCTGAATCGGCGTGGTCCCCACGTCGTGGTTGGCCACAAACTTTGGCGTCTCATCAATGGTAGGTGGGTACTCGTCGTGATCACGGGTCGTCGTCAGCAAGATCGAACGACAGCCCTTCTCATTGATGTTGACATAATGATACCAACTTTCCTGAGCGCCAGCAGGGATTGGAGCTTCCTCCCATGTCGGTTGCGATGGCTCCTCTTCCGGTTGCGAAGGCGTTTGTTGTGGAGGAGGTGCCGCAGAAGATGACGACGCCGATGCCGTTGCCTCGTCCGTCCTTGCCCTCTTTGGTCCGTGGCTAGGGGTGGCTCGAGGTCCGGCAGCGGTTCCTTGCGATTGTTCCGGCGTTCTTCCATGCTCAGGGTGCACGATTCCTTCCGGTTCGAGGTTGCTTGCCGTAGGCATCGCAGCTCTCCCCGTTGAGTATACCCAGCTAGGATGCCGTTGAAGGTTGGGCGGAAACAGGCCATCATCTTGCATTAGCGGACTTGGTGCTCTCATCTGTTGGAATTCAGCTTCCCATATGCCCAAGGTTTCACGTTTGAAAGCGCAGTCAGCCACATAGCCAGATTCAACTCCGCATTGGTTCCAGGCGTAGCCACGGAACGACTCCGGCAGCTGGAATCCGTTCTTGTCTTGAGCTGCACATACGGCATCCACATGGTACTTGAGGAAAGCATACGTGGTGTAGTCGGAATCGGGGAGCACGTCATTAGACCAACGATAGTGCGGGAGTCCAGTTTGTGGATCGATCCATGATACATATTTATGAAGCACGTAGAGACAAACACTGAACGCCTGGAGTGAATTCATCGCAAAGGCGAGCGGATGTCCCATGCCTGGAGGCAATGTGCGCATCATCAAAGCCAGCTGGTGAACGTTGATTGGCGAAGCGCCATCGTTGCCCGCTGCACATTCCTGGTTGTAGGTCCGAAGCCCATACCCAGTGTGCTTTGCGAACATGTACATCAGCTTGCACACCCTACATAACGTAGGCTCTCCCAACAGGTCGGATTGGTCAGGTGCTCTGCCTGACATAGGCAACTTGTGGTAGTAGTCCTGATTCACCGTATACCATTGTTGAATTCTCGTGTCTGTCACGGCCTGGTAGGGCGTCTCCACGGAATTGATGAGAACGGCGAGATTGTAGTACACGTCCGCATTGACGATGTTCCTGGTTGCAGTGTTCAAGTCGAACCGAACTTGTTGTCTTTCTTGTTCCAGTTCAACCACAGCCAACTTTGCATCATCACGGATCACTTCCTCATCCACCATAAATCTTGTGATGGCATGAAACTTCCCACCGTAATCAGCAACGATGTGCTTGAGGCCTCCACCGAATTTGATGACCATGGCGAGGATCTCCCCATAGGGTTTGTCCATGTACTCCTCCGGGGCGGCAAATAAGCAAGCCTTGAGGATTTCTCGAACTCGAATGGAAAGATCCCCTCCTGGCGACAGATTTGCACACGTGAACAGCAAGACCAAAGGAGGTGCTTTGAAAGCTGCCCATGTGCGAATGAGATCATTGTCGACCACTTTGTCTTTCGTAATCTTTGGTGGGAGCGAAACGCTCTGCGACGAGTCCTCAGAATACATCTGCAGAAACTTGTGGAACTTCAGGAACGTCCACATCATCCCACCAGAAGGAAAAACTTCTTCATGGTCCACTCCTTCGAAGGCCAGCTCGTAGGCATTGTAGCTTTCACCCATGGCTCGGGATTCGGTCCTTCCTCCGTAGGAGAGAAGTACCTACCCCCTATGCGACTTCACGGTTCCGGGTGCTCTGTAAGAGGCACCCTTCCCCGATCCGTCGGGTCAGACCTTAGTTGTTCCTTAGTTGGGGCTGTGTTATAGCCCCTTCATCAGCGTCTATACACTGACGTTGCTGCCATGCAATGTCCTCAGATTCATGTGCAACATGACTGACACTGACATGAGCTCGAACAAGGCTGCGAACATTCCTCGCAATTGACCGCCATGACACATCAATGCGCTGCAACAAACTGCTCTTCGATTCATGGTCCAAGCAATCATCCATTCTCACCATCAAACGATCCGCTTCAGGCATGTTAGAGAACATGATCCTGCGTCCACCACCATCGCCACCAGCACCAACATGGTCATCAATCTTAACCTTCGTCACCTTGCCACTTGAAACAAGAGCATGCAACTCTGGCCAAGACCAACATGAACATGAAGAAGGCATGTCAAGCGAAAAATAGACGTCGGAAAATTCCGCACACTTCTTCAGCAGGCGTTTGAGAGATTTCAAGACACTTCTGAAAACCTTGTACTTCCCACCGGAACGTTTCTCACCCCCCACGCAAGCCCCTTCACTACTTCCAGGACCAACACCTGATCGCAAAAGCGATGCCACGAATAGCACAGGTGTGCGCAGGTCATTCCGGCACGCATCCTTCATTGCACCGATAAGGCTGTCCTCATCGGCCTTAGAGCCAATTAGCTCTTTGCAAGTTATGCGAGCGCATCCCTTAGTGGACTTAGGCACGGCGTAGCCATTGCCCAAGCCACAGAGGTCAACAATCATGCGGTCAGGCTTTCGTCCACCAGCCTTCGACGGCATTGCTACCAATCTCCCATCGCCCGTTGCCTGAAATTTCAAGGCTTTAAGCAATCTCCTGGAGATTTGGCTAGTCAACTCGCATTTATCAGATCGATCCTTAGCGTCCGAATCGGTCATGTGCAAATGTTTGGACGAGCACACGTCAGACGACTTAGGATGCAACGCGACGTTTGCGGCAATGTACTCCCATTCATCCTTGCAGTAGCCGAGCTCAACGGCGGTTCCGGGAGGTACAGGATCCCGAAAGATATAACGTTGCCCGTGAGTGCATCCTTGGATCTTGATGCTCTTCCACATGGCATCTTCCTGAAGTCCCTTATACTGCTTGGTTTCCTGAACTTGTACTCGAGGAGGTACTTCGATGATGATTTGGAACCCCCACGATGCCGCTCTGCGCGCAATTCTTTGGACGACCTCCCCCCATGGGTAGTCTGTCCGCAATTTGGCCCTTTCAGGGTTGTCAGCGATTTTCCGACTCAGCCACGAATTCTTGCCCAACACCCCTGCACCAATGAAGATCACGGAGTTAGGGTTGTTTTTCCTCGCTTCCACCACATCGAAGAGGTAGGCACACATGGCGTCGTCAACTTCTCGCCCCATACTCAGAACATTTACTTGCAACCCAGGGTCGTAGTGAGAATCGGGAGCATGCTGCGCAATGCAGTCCTTGCCAGGAGCATACTCATTCCACCAGTTCTCCTCATCGACTCCTACCAATGTCCACACCGTCACTGCCTTTGGAGCATCTTTGATAGTGATACGGTATTTCCAACGGCTGTAAGGATTTTTGTAAGTATGGACCAACCCTCCATCGTGGTCGAGGAATTGGATCACCAGGCCCTCCTTGGGTTTGTTTTCGGCGAAATTGACCACGTGAGGCACAATTGCTCCATCATACCCTTGATATTCCCTTTTCTGTTCGGCCGCATCATGCCATACATCCTCGTACACTGACGACCATTGGTCATAGCCGAATTGAGAGGCTTGACTTTTGGACTGGCCGTTGAAACAAAGAGGTAATGTAAAGCCCTGGTACCCCCCATGGATGGCACGCGCCAGTGTGACAACCACCGCTCGCCATTTGGCGGGCAGGGCGCGCACATAAGACTGGCCCAAAGGCGGGTCAGGAGGAGGCAAAAACGGCGGCGCAAGGACGTCCGCAATAGCGGCTGGGCGCAAATGCCCCCGTACCGGATGGTACTGAAACACAGCACGCTCCACATAGCGGTCGAACTTGCCCGGTTGATCAAGGATAGCAGCACGGTCCTCCATTTGGTGCCACTGCCCTTCACGAAGAATCCAAGTCGACCGAAGGTAGCGACCAGGCGGCAACGCGGAAGGCGGCCCCCGCAGCATGCGCGGGAACTTGACAACCAGGATGGGGTCCACACTGTCATGTTCTTGCAAGCCTTCCTTACTCGACAATCCAGCGCGATACAACACCTGAGGGAGGATCGGCGTCTGCGTGTAAGGAAAACAGGGCACTTCGCTCTTGAATGAGTAGTGCTGTTGACCCTTCTCATCCGTGCTCTGGGTATGAGTAGGGCGCATCAGATCCATAATCTCTTGGGAGCCAATGATGGCCGGCGGAAAAATGTTGATGAGCTGACACGCATGTGTCCAGGATACAGAATCCTTGAACGACTTGGTGTGTATGTCCGCTGACATCTTGGCAGTGACCTCATAGGCAAGAGAAACGTAACCTTCCTGAAAGATAGAATGCATCCATCCAATGCAGATGCCGTGGGTACGTTCCAAATGACGCATAGTCGGATTCTTGCCCGTGCGAATCACCCCGATCATGGTCTGGTTGTCGTCGTAGAAGACGAAGTTGGGGTCTTGCCCCCCAAGCTGCTGCCACAACGTGATAGCAGGCAATCCAAGACGTGACATGGCAAAGTCGGCCGCGACAATCTCGGCCTCAGGTGTGGAATGACTCAAGCACCCCTGCCTTTTGCTAAGTCCCGCCAAGGGAAATCTTGTGTGAGAACCTTGAATGTGCAAGTGAGCACCGGAGGTAGATTTCAAACTTTCTCCACAACCTGCATAGTCCGCATCTGCAAACAGCCCGATGGACGAGTCCTCCAAGGAGTTCCCGACCCATCCAATCATCATGTGATGTTTGGACTGGTGCACATAGGCCATGAGATGATGAAGAAGAGCATCCTCCTTCTTGGTCCATTTCGTGATCTTGCGTGCGAGATTGTTGATACTGCGCAGAAGATCAAAGCGGCAAATGCGCGCGGCATAAAGCAATTTCATGAGAATGCTTGCTGCCTGCGGAGCAAGTGCACCGCGATTAGCCTCGTTGATCTCCTCTTCCTCTGGCGCCTTGGGAATAGGTGGAGGCGGAACAAGCCGACCATCCTTATCAACAGGCATGGTGTGTCCACACCACGTGCATCGATGGCTTTTACCTGACTGTGTCGGAGCGCGAGCTGGGTGATTCTTAGTCTCCTCAGCCGGACTCGGCGATGGTACCGTCTTGAATTTTGTCGGATCGAACCCAGTCACGTCGCAGTACTTCTTGACTGTCATGTCCAGGTACGTCTCCATGTCGTAGGTAACGGTCTGCACCTTCGTTTTGTCATGCAACGTTGCCTCGCCCTTGGAGATGCGACAACCCAGATACAAACCTAGTGGCGTTTCTTCTTCCAATCGAAGTTCTTGGCGCAGCATGTCCCAACCCTTGGGCAGGTTCTCTTTGGGCCCTGCCATCTTGAGATCATCCACGTAGATGACAAGTAAGAGCTTCATCTGCGGATGGAAATACAATGATGGCCATTCGTCGCCAATTGGCTTGAATCCTACTTTCTGTACCGCGGTATGGCAATGTTGTTCCCACATGGTTCCTGCATCAGGATGTCCATATAGAGCTTTGATCAGGCGACACACAGGTCTACGGAATTTATGCCTTTTCGCAGATGGATGCCAGGCTTCATCAGGCAGTTCAACCCAACATGGAGTGCCCGATAATCTCGCCTGAATGTATGCTTGGATAGCATCCGCCATCTGGACATCGTTGCCAGGAAGGCACCCGTAATAATCTGCCCACCGTGAGGCGTCAAACGTAGCCGGGGAATTTCCCAAATCCTGAAAAACGCGGCTTCCATATTTTGATCTTTGACCTGATCACCGAGTAGTACACCTCGCCCTTTGAACTTCCTGGCAGGATCGTCCTCTTTGAGCTGATAGTTCTTCTCGTATATCAGTCCATGTACTCGCGCCATATGTACTTTCTCACCTTTCTTCTTTGCCTCAGCGACGACGTCGTCATATTCACGCGTAGTTGAGAAATCAAACACCTCTTGGTCCCACAATCCCTTCCATTCTTTCATGAAAGCTTCCATGGCCTTGGGGTTGTTGACCATCTCCTTGCGTGTGACGGGTCGAGTGACCATGGCATTGAAGCATGATCCTCCTGCATGATTCTTTTCCCGATGTACGTTTCTGTGAGAAGTCGTACACGGCATAGACGGAATCCAGTTATCATCCATGACCATATGCGCCGGAACGGCCGGCACGACGTCTGCCAAGAATTGTTCTTGTGTGTATTGATCCACATAGGACTGTGCCCAGGACCAACCATCGTCGTCGTCAATGGACACGTTGAGTTGCAGATCAATTTCTTCACATGGAACAATCTTGGGAAAGATCATGTTGTCCAAAATCTTGGTGACTATCTTCTTTCCTATCACAGCCTTCTTCCGGTCCTTCTTGGCAACTCGAGCTTTGTCTCGCTTTTCTTTCTTGTACGCTGCCTTCTTCTCCGCTTCACTCATTTTCTTCCATGCTTCCGGAGAATAGGAATGGATGGGTCGCCGTGTAGGAAGGGTTCGTCGACCATCACTTCGGATCTTGTACGGGACTCCCCTTTTATCGATCTTGCAGGCTTCACCATCATCAGTGAGATATACAATGCCGTCCCCTTTCTTCCCCGTACTCCAATGTTCAATCTCCTCAGGAGCCAACTTCTTTTCTTTCAAGATCTTAATGATCTCTCCAGGTTCTTCGATGTCTCCTTCGGGGATGAGTCTACCGGTTGGACCGACTTCGCGGGGCGATCGTCGATCTTTCCCAGTGACCTTTGGTTCAGAAGGAGGCGGTGCTGCACGTAGACCTAGCTCTTCGTCTAGTTCTTCGAGTCTTTTGTCTCCTATAGCATCAATAGCTTCATGTTCTGCTGACTTGAAGACTTCGCCAGACGGCTCCGTCTCTATGTCAGATGGATCTATGTCCTGTAAGTCAGGATCTTCTCCGGGATCCGGTGGAGGAAGAAGACCATCTTGATCATCATCATCCCCGTTGCCACCATTTCCTCCAGGCGGACCGTCATCCCCGTCATCGACGTCTTTTATCTCCTTGCCAGCGAGGTCAACGTTGTCCCTGAGTCCCTCAATGGTTGAGTTCATCCTCTCGTACTCGGCTTTCAGGGGAAATGTTATCTCCTCTGGGAAGTAGATAACTTCTGTCTCGTACGGTCTCATCAACTTCCTGGGAACAGATGCGTCCATCGACAAGTTCGCATTGGCAAATTCCTTCATGTCCCACACGCGATACTTCTTGGACCACCCTTGACCAGCAGTGATGATGTATCCGGCGAAAATGCCTGGGATCCCCTTTGGATCGAACTTGTTGCCATATGTCTTCGGCCTTGTATCCGTCGGCTTGAAGAAGACTTTGGCCCCAAATGGTATGGCTTTTCCCTCGAAGTCCTTTCCAGTCATTCGTTTCCATGCTGAATCACCATCGCCCTCCACGTCTTCAATGTTGAGGTTCTGCATCACGCAATTCAGCGCAAAGGACCAGTATTGGGCGGGTAACCCGGCGTGTAGCATGGATGCTGCGACTGTGTTGATCACTTCTTGATTTGATCGTTCAGCGAGTGAATTGTTACTGGGTTTCCCTGGAAGGGAATGATCTATCACGATCTTCAACTGCGCCATAGCTGAATCGAACTCTGGTGCTTCATCACTATACGCCATATGAATCTTGCGTCTCCCCATTAGGCGTCTGATGGCCATGACGACCTCGTCAGTACTCCTTGAAGCCGTGGGAATCGCTGCGATCATTTTGGTGGCGATGTCTCTGATGACTAGAACTTCACGTGCTCCATCATCGAGTCCGATACCTGCTTCGGCGGCCTTGCGCATATCGAGGAAGTCGAACGTCACAAGATCCCCCCAGTGTTTGATCACACGTTGAAACGCACCTCGTTGTGTCCGCAAGTGCTTCATCTTCGCGCGTATGCACGATTCGCAATATGGATTGCGGTAGCGATGAGTACACAGATGTGCCAACGTCTTGGCTTCGGCTTTCAGTGTTCCGACTCTGGCCTTGCGGCTCGGCGCACCGTCGCCTTCCACATCAATGATCACCTCATCGTCACCGTCCAATGGAATTTCACCCACTCCTTTTCCTTCGTCGTCGTCCGGAGGTCGTCCGGCCTCGGACTCTGGTACTTCTTCTATAGGAGGTTCTTGGGGTTCAGGATCAGGAGGTCGTTCATGATCGTCACCTTCTTCTTCTGCTTCAATTTCGCTCGGTGCAGCTTCAGCGGCAGCTGCGACACTGACGTCAACATCACCCGCGGTTAGCACACCCTTGAAGATTTCGGTGATCGCTTTGGCCTCCGGATCATCATGAACCAGTGACTTGGAACTCCCGGCACGAATGTACGGAATGTCACCGTTCACGAACAGAGATATTCTCTTGCCCTGCGGGTTGATCATGAATGGTTCCCTTCCGGGTGGCCACACAAACCCGTAGTTGAAGTTCATGCATCTTTTACCTATGGAAAGCACCGACGGTGTGTCATCCAACACATAAGCATTGATCGGTTCCTCGAACGACTCAGTCTGGAAGTTCGACACAAGATCGGTATCGGTGATTCCATTTGCTGTCTGAAATGATATGGGCTCTGGAGTCACGAGTGTCTCGAGACTGTGCTTCTCGATCTTCTTCTGAGATATGAGGTCGTGGCCACACCCAGTGTCCATGAGAAACTTGATCTTCTTCTTGAGGATGACTGGTTGAACCATGCATTTGAATACACCTTGATTGATGATCCGTTTGCTGTGCGCAGCATCGAGTTCACGCTCAACGATGGAATCCTCACCGTCGTAGAAGGAAACTTCTTCCACCCGAGACGTTCCTGGGATTCGTACGAATGAAACTCGATCTCCGCATTGATCATCATCGTCGTCAACCATGTCTCTCATGATCTGTGCCCTCAATCTCGCTTTGTGCTTGGCGAATTCCAAATTCACGGCGCGATCCTCATTGTTGACAAGCGCTTCCATGTCGACGTACTTCACCTTCCGCTCCTTGTCCTTCTTCGATCTTCTAGGACACGAAGAAATGAACTTCACGTCGTCGGCGAATGTCACGTTACGCTTGATCTCTTTTCGGGTCGACGTAGTCGGTCCCGATGATTCGTCGTCAGTTGAACAATCCGAATCAGCATCGCTGTCAACGGATGGACAATCTGACTCCTCCTCATCTTGTCTTGAAGATCGCTTCCATATAGCCGGGGCTGATGGATTCCACCTTCGGCACAATCTGATGGCGGGTGCCGCAGGGAGCGCCTTGGCCTTGGCATTCGGCTTCGCTGGAGCTGCCTTTGCTTCGGATTTGGCTTTAGCTTTTGCCTTTGGTTCCGGAGCTGGGGTAGCTGCTGCCTCATGCTTGAAAGGACAATTCTCTCTTGAGCACGAGCCTGTGTTCTTGAAAGAGTAGCATATCCTATTTCCTCCTCCTCCAGACGGACTTGGAGTTCTCGTCCTCGGCGTAAAGGGTCGCTCTGGAGTCTTCTTCGAGTGACTGAATGGGCACTTGTCACCATTTCGACACCCTGCATCTGTGAAATGGAACTTGCAGCGGATTTGCTTCTTGCTCTTGTCGCCTCTGTTGTCCGCTGACTCACTCCTCGTCTTCTTCTTGGGCTTTGGTTTGGTCTTCGCATGACTCTTCGCTTTGCTTTGAGGTAGTACAGGTGTTGCTTTATCCGGCTTGGTAGGCGAAGCCTTGACCTTTGCGGATGGAGCTGCGTTAGGTGTTGGTTTCTCAGGTACCTTGGCCGGTGCAGCGAGCAAATCCTTGCCCTCAAGCATCTGGCGCAAACCAATTTGGGTCTGAGTGAGATTTGATTGTTCTCGTCTCCGCATGATGGTACGGTCGATGATCTTCATCAGATTGTCGTACGATCGGTCTTCATGATTGTAGGGCAAGTGTTCGTAGTGCATGCCCAACTCCATCTTCATTGCGGGCGAGTCCTTGATCTTGCTGTACAAGCAATCACGGAGAGCTGTTTTGGATGGTATGTCTTCTGGCCTCATCCGTCCCAGAACCTCCAACCACGTCTGCTTGAACGTATGAAGTTTGTTGTCGCCTTGGTACTGGAGCTTCACCAGATACTCGAGAGTGATGATCATGTCGAGACGATCGTGCGTTCGAAAACTTTCATACATCATCGCAATGATTTGTCGTCCTTTGATGATCTTCCCTTCGGGCCTGCTGATGTAATCGTTGGCCTTCCGGTTCACCTCCAGGTACAGATCAGCAGATTTGTCACCACCAGCGCGTAGCATTGCGACCATGGCGATCCCCAATTTGACGTCTACGCTCTTGAACTTCTTGTGTCCCGAATCGTTCAGTGCTTCGACATCAGGGAATGGATTGAATGCTGGTGCCAGCCATAACATCCAGTCCTCATGATTTGGATCGGCTGATGCTCCTAAGACATTCGCCGTGCATACGGATCGCCAGTTGTTGAGGTGAGTGAGAGTAGGCCATGGAGGGACGGTCACTTTATCGGCCTCCCTCCTGGAAATTCTCACCTCTGTGACTTCAGGATCTGCGTCTCCATCAGGATCACGCGCATGAGGGTCAGGATCCGATTCAGGTTTGCCTCCACCGCTTCTCTTCTTATCATCATCGTCATCATCAGGCGGATCTGGAGGATCATACCCCGTGCCGGCTCCTTCATCATGCTCTCCCTCTTCGTTCTCGTCGCCAGCTTCATCACCGTCATCGTCTCCATTGTCTTCCTGAATCGTTTCAGCGAATAATCTCCACTCATCACGATCAGCTCTGAGACGCTGTTCGGCTTTCTGGGCCTTGAGTACTTCGCTTCGCAGATCAGCAATCTTCTCTTCATACCGTTCCGCGACCTCTTTCTCGATCTGACGCCTCCTTGCCTCATGGATGGAATCGTCATAGGCGACAGGGGGACCAATGAGGTCGTTGCCCTTCGTAGATGCGATAATGCCGTCGATACCAACAGGTCTTGAGGAGCTGGCAGATGCTGTGGACTTCGATCCCAACATCCCGCGATCCTCCAAGAGTTCTCGTAGCTGTCGATCACGCACGGCTGCCGCATCACTTTGCCCATGAAATCCGCTTGGTATGCCAAACAGAGTGGCTGCACTAGGCGTGGAACGCGCATGTGCTGGGCTGCTAATACCTGGCACGTAGTGCTCGGGCATTGCATCCGCCACGATTGGCGTTGAATAGGATTTATTCACCTCACCTTTGATGCGGCCAGTGAAGAAGTTTCCACCGGTAAATGGAATTCCATCCATCGCAAGGTTCTTGTCCTTGTCCGATTCCGAGAATGCGAACTTCTCTTTGGCGACTGGACTAACTTGACTTGGGGACCGTATTTCAGGGGATCGTACCTCACCTCCTACGGAAAATGCAGGCACTACTTCCTTTCCTACGTGCTCCCAGCCAGACTCAGTAGTCCTCGAAGACATGGGCATGCTCGAAGGCCGTGTCACTCCGCCATGGTAGTTGGAGTTCCGTGCTGCCTCCAATTCGCTACGTGTCCTCGCTTGAAGATCTTCCTGTGCTTTGAGTGTTTTCCTGAGTTCACTCAGCTCGTCGTGCAAGGTGGGCAGTGCGCGCCTTGCATGATCTTCATTCTGATGAAGTCGGTCCTCTGCATCTTGCATCCTCCTCACAGCCATTTTGCGGTACTCTTCCTCTTCGCCAAGACGTTCGCGAAGCCGAAGTCGTTCTTGATCAATGGCTGCGCTGTTCCCAGCTAGCCCTTGGATCTCGTTCACGGCCCGCAACTCCTGATTCCTGACCAGGTGGAATCGTTCCTGCATTGCTTGTAAGGCTTGTTCCGAACTTGCTGTGTTCGACCGGAGGAACAAGTTCTCTCTGGCTTGTTCATGAAGTTCATGAGTCAGATGCTCATACTCACGTGCCATAAGCTCACCATCGCCTTGCGCTCTTGCCTCCAACTGCACAAAGTTAGTGGCTGCTTCCGTGCGAAACACATGTAGCTGCTGAGCCAACTCCTCGGCAACGGCGTGTGCTTGACGTTGTTGAGCAGAGTTCTGTTCATCCATGCGAAACAAAGCTGCTTCATAGTCTCGCTTCATCTCCTGATTGACATTGTTGATGTGCCTCATGGCTAAGCATGCATGGTCACGTTGTCGTTCCAATTCTTCGATGCGAATCCCAGATCCTTCATCTTCTTGTTGCATCTCCTTGATCTTATCCATCAGGGTCTGGACAACTCCTTCGTACTCTTGCATCTGACTGCGATAGTACATCTGCTGCGCAAGGTTCGACGCTTCGAGCTGTTGCGAAATCGTCAGTTCCTGACAGGCATTCGGACCATCGGCTATGGCTGGCGTGGTCACCGATGACGCATCACCACGTGCAGGGATAGTGTCCAGAGTCATATCCAGATCGTCAGCATCGCGTGGTTGATTGGTAACCATCCGGTTCCATGTCATGGACTTGTCACGCCCACGAGTAGCCGAAGTCCTTGATCGTGCTGAAGAGCTTCTCGAAGATGATGGTCTCGACTTCTTTTCCAAGGTCCTCACTCCCTTGTCCTTGGCCCTGGACGTAGTCCGAGGTGCCTGAAAACCAGACGCTTCGGATCGTCGTTCTGGAGCCTTGCCCGTCCTCGAACCTGTGGATGTCGGACGCGAAGGCGTAGATGCTCTTGGTAGACTCTTTGCTTTCACTTTGGGAACTGCCTTTGCAATGGCAAGCGCAGAAGATTGACCTTTGTCATCTTCCGTGGAGCTATCAACGGATTGCACCACTGTGTCATCAGCTGTTGACTCACCAACGGCTGGCGCTGCCACATCGGCACCGAAAGTCATTGTCGTATCTTGGCTTGATCCCGAGTTCATTGTGGTCGTAGTAGATCAAGTAGTCGTTGCTGCAGAAAGGCAGAGCCGCGTACGGCTGATAACCTGCGTGGGGATTTGATCTCGATTATGTTGCTGCTCTCCCCACCAGAGCTGTAATGAATATAGGTGTGGCTGGCTTGCACTCTCCACAGACTGGGACCCTGTCTCTCTCACACTTCCACACGTGCAATCCTATGCAGGCAGAACCGGCGGCCGTTCCTTTTGCACTCGCTGCCGGCGGCGGTTCGTCTGTGCACGGGATAGCTCTGATTGCTCAGGATAGAAGACACATATAGCACTTAGCTATGGGCATTGACTTGAGCCAAACGTTGCGTGGGCGGTCACATAGAAAGGTAAGGAGAAGCGATACGGTGTGCGTAGCACGTCCGCAAGCTTACTCCTAGAGTCGAGGGACGCGTAGCGTGCCCCCTTCTCTTGCACTTTACACGGTCTTGCTCACAGCTCTTATAGTGACACCTTAGAACTTGACAAGGCATCGCAGTCCGTTCGCATAGTGTATAGTAGTAGTAGTAGTAGCAGTAGTCGTAGTACTAGTCGTAGTAGTAGTAGTAGTAGTAGCAGTACTAGTACTAATACTACTACGATCATACACTTTGTCAGTCGCTCACTCGCACTCTGCAGTTTGGAATGAAAACACGAATGTACATGTGGACACGTAAACACACAACCCGGCCCAATATTTCCAGTTCGGACCTGCTTCTTCGAACCGTCGAACTGCTTCTGGCACAGACCAACACAGCTTCGGCTCCAGTATGGCATCACCTTAGAAGACAAGCTGGTAGCTGCTATATATATATATATATATATTTATTTCTTTCTTTCTTTAAATTTGCCACTGCACATGCAGACACAGCAGGATACATGAACGAAATTTGCATCATGTCCAGTCGCGAAGTAGTCTTTGAAATTCGGAATTCGCATGTTGCCGAAATCCGCACGCTTCATCCTTTTCTTTTTTGGGGCCTCATCCTCGCCGGCGGGCTCCTCCTTCTTTGCTTTCGACTCCTCGTGATCATCAGCTGGCTCCTGCTTCGATGCTTTCGTTTTGGGCTTGGCCTTGGCTTTCGATTTCGGTTTCGCAGCTGTGCTGGAAGAGGCTGGCGCCTCGGAGGGCGTCTGCTGCTCCTTTCCTTTACCCTTCCCCTTCTTAGGCTTCTTGGTGTCTGCTATCTCCTCGCGATCCTCCTGCTCACTCGTCTCCTCGCGAGCTTCCTGCTCCTCGGCACGCGCACCCTTTTTGCCGTTCCCCTTCTTAGGCTTCTTGGTGTCTGCTGTCTCCTCGCGATCCTCCTGCTCCTCGTCACTCGTCTCCTCGCGAGCTTCCTGCTCCTCGGCACGCGCACCCTTTTTGCCGTTCCCCTTCTTAAGCTTCTTGGCGGCTGCTGTCTCCATCTCATTGTCGGCACTCGCACGCTTCTTCTTGCCTCTACCCTTGGGGACAGCAGCGTCGTCGTCCTTCTTCTCAGCAGGGCCCGGCTACGGAGTCGGGTTGTCAGCTGTCCTGATAAAAACACTTTACGACTGTTGTACGAGTATATATACACGATATATCGCACACAATACATGTTTGAGCTGAGCCTCGTGGGAGTCGCACCCCGCCCACGCCCTCTCCCTCTACCCTTTCCACCTCGACCACGCCCGCGACCACGCTTGCCGCTGTCATCCACGGGCTGGGCCTGGGCCTTCGCTGCAGCTCGCCTCAGCAGATATATATTTATAAGCACATATTGCGTGGCCGGGCATTCATAAGGCTAACCGATTTCCACGGTTTAAAGCAATTAATTAGGCCTAGGGGTTCAGGGTTTAGGGTGCTAAATGTGGCCAGCAGTATAGCATATACAATAAGATTCGGGGTACTGGTATCAATCGATGTGCATGTGCATCAACATATGCGGGGAAGTAACAGCTTTGACTGAACCTCCGGCAACCCGGCATACTCGTCCAAACTCTCCTGCTCACCCTTCGCGTCGATGATATACCCCTTAGCCTTCAACTCGACAACCTTTGCGTCCACGTTCCACTCTGGTCGTTCTTGAATCAGTGGCTCGCTCGCTGCCTGTATATCGAGTATACGCGACATAATATTACGTATACATATATAGCAGCTAGCCATATATTGCATGGCCTAGCCTTCTCTGCAGCACGGGTCGTCTCCTCCTTTACGGGATTCTCCTTGGGATTCTTGCGACACACATGGTACAGGTATCGAGATTATACTACTGGGGTAATTATATAGATTCAGCAGCCTAGCGGCATTCCGGACATGGGCTTTGGAGACTCTGCGTTTGCGGAATCGGGGCACTGCATATCTGGGACATGAGGTGGCACTGCAGCTGGGGCCTGGGCCTGGGATTTCACAGGAATCTCAGGCTTGGGGCCCATGAATCTGGGGCCTCGGATTTCATGGGGGAATCTCAGTGCTGGGGCGAATGGTCAAATCTGCGGCTTCGGATTTCGCAGGCATCTCATCAGGGCTGGGGGCCAAGGAGGAATCTGGGGTCTGAGATTTCAAGGGAATCTCACTTGCAGAGGGCTCGGAATCAACGAAGCTTGGATCTTTCGCCCCGCCACTGAATTTCGGCACTGGCGGCAAAACCTTACTCTTCGTACTTGACTCATCGGCACTGGACTGCATAGGAACCTGCGTGTCACACGTATCCATGTCAGACCCTTCTGCAGCGGGTTCGTCAGCAACGGACGACTCCTCCCCTGCAGAGTCCTCAGCACCTGAATCTGATGAGGCATCGGAGCCCCCATCCTCGCCACCGTCGCCGTCTGTCGCCAACAGCGTAAGGATGTCCTTCAGCAGCTGCACCTCCTTGGACCTTATTATATTATATATAGCGAAAACACCGATATATGGACACGCGAGCAAAACCATCACACATGTTTAAATGTTGCCAGCAGACAATGATCTGTCTGGAGTTTTCCTCCAGAGTCGGATTCCGTACATGGCCCTGCTTCTCAAAGCAGCAGCTTGTATCTCGACCCAGCCCTGCCAATCATTGCCAACTCTACAAGTGTATACAGGTCTGACATTCCAAATCGAAAGTGAATGCCGGCCGGAGCCTGCCTGGATCTCCTTCTTCTTTGCAGTCACTGGCAAAACACTGTACTCGTCCTGAACCCACTGAAAGGCAGCCTCAGAAACTTGGGAGTTTATATGCTATGTGTCTGAATGTACTAGAACTGCACACTGCATGCAAGTAGCCCGGTACTTGCTAAGCACTGGCTGCTTGGTGCCGAAGTTCACATACAGTTCTTTGAGAATCTCATGTGCTTCCTGCACTGCGGTCTCGGACACAAACTCCACCAGCTTCAAGCAAGAATGGTCCTGACACATGTATGGAGAGAGAAAGAGCGAGACAGAGTGAAAGAGAGACAGAGAGAGACCGAGAGGTGTATACAAAAAATGTGCAGGCCTCACTCTTTCGCATTCTTGACAGCAACGAATGTCGTGTATCAGCGGGCTTGCTAGTCAGCCACGTGGAGAGGATTTCTCGAAGGGATAGCAACCTGGGACATATATCTAGAACAGACATGTACACGGACAAAAAAAGCATCGCAGTAGAAATGCCTAGTGGCTGCTCGTCCTCGAAATCTTTCATATCATCATGATCTGCTGCCGGCACATTGGCAGCCATGTCGTGACAATGCACTGCAAAATGCAGTGCCCAGATCTACACCTTTAAACAGCAAATCCTGCGAACCATTCGCGACATGATACAACTTACCTATATATACAGCCAGACGACAAACTCTAACATGCACACACACACACACACACACAGGAGCAGTAGCAGGGCGGAGAGGGCGCACCTTCCGATCTCAAGCGCTTCTGAAGCTCAGCTCGCACTCGGGCCCGCAACATGGCCAACAAGTCGCCATATTGCCGTTCTACGCACGAGTTGCAATGTACACACTGCGCCCCCTGGAGTAAGCCTGCAGAATCGAATGCCGTTTGCAATATTGTATGGAGGACTGGTTCAGGAATCCCGGGACCTTAAAGTGATCGTGCACACCCGGGTCATGGTCCACTTCTCGAGAAATGGTGCTGTAAGGCCGGTGCCGGTACTCGGATTCAATGTACATGTACGCATCCCTGTGAGATCATAGCTGTCTATATATATATTCTAACCGATAAACGCATACCACACCAACGAAATCCACCTTGAAACCTTATAATTACATCTATACATATCGAAGGAAAAACAAGCAAAAACACAACAAGCACAAAGGCACACCCTAAAAACATGCTTTTCACGAGGTCAAGAGGACAGGCTAGGAACTAGTTCCAGGAACTGTGGGGTTGTCATACGGTGACTCTGATTCTGGGTTACCAAACTGGTGACCTCAAATTGGGGTTACCGGAGGGCCTGGGTTAATTGATGTTCCTGGCCGACACGGCCCGCCCTCCGGGCGGATATTAAACTCGATTCTAATTGACAATTAAAATCGAAATCCAGTGCCATCCGGCTTTGAGAGAGAGCGCCATGCCCCGTGCTTTATGTTGACACGAGACTAGAGTTACCCCTTGGCGAGACACTTCGACGTGTGTGGATGTTTGTATGCATTGATGTGCGCGCATATGCGTCTGTGCGTATACCCCTTTTGCTTCCAGAAACACTACATCCAGAACCAGCCCGAAGACCAGTTGACATGTTGGCCTTGGCTTCGGCTCGAAGGGCCTCCGTACGTAAGTAAGTAGCTGTGTTTGTGTCAGTACATGCCAGTTGTAGGGTTTAAATGTTTAAAGGTTTAGGCAAGAGTCGTCGTGCTGTTGAAAGTACGTTCACGCATTCAATACGATACTTGGTTAGCGTATTTACAGACACAACTATTTCAATTCTACGGGCTGCACCCACCGGCGGGCAGCGCGGGCAGTAGCCGCAGTAGCCAGGACAAAGCTGCATGAACCCGGCACGCTCATAATTGAGCCTTAACCTGCAAACCAACCATTAACATACCTATAACATACTTATTTTCTATTATAGTTTATACAAGGAGTAGAATCTGACATTGAAACTCCAGCTGTTCCCTTCGCCTTGATGTAGGCTTGCGCGCGTGTACTCTAGCCCTTGATGACGTATCTTTGGTAGCCCCTCCTCAGCCGTTCGGGCATCGAAAAGCCGGAGCAGTCGCCTGTGACCATGGCCGGCCGGCATTGCCTCGCAGACGTTGCACAGGACAGCTGCTCTCGAGGGTCGCTGCTCGCTGCTTTCGACCCATGGTGCCGGTGGGGTTGTGGGCGGGTTGAATTTGCAGTCGGGCGGGTGGGAAGTTGTGGTGAAAAACCTACCATCATCATCGTCATAAAGTTTTCATCGCAACGAGGATGCATCATTTTTGTCGCCAATGGGCAACTACGGCGATGTTCGCAATATCATTGAGATGATGCGATTGGTTCTGCCGAGTCTGTTGAATTTGCATGCTGTGTTTCTTGCTTCGGCATAGCTCTTACTCTGTTCTTCGCAGTGAGCGTCGAAATCGCAATGCAGGAATGGCGCTGAGTAACGGCAGGAGGTGCGCTGCGTTTCTTGTCGGCTGCACGAAACTCCGCAGACTCGAACAGGGACCTTCCTGCCGCCATGAGCGCAAGGCAGGAACCGTCCCGATGAAAAGGGGTGTGGGGAGAGGGCTGTGGGTTGTTGCTGTGTTGCTGTTTGACATCCAGGTCAGAGGAGCTATCCTCGGTGCGTTGCTTGGCGCCTTTGCGTAGAGGTCGAACAGCCGGCGCTGTAATAGGTGATCCTGATACATGCTGCTGTGGCAGGACCTGGACCTATTCATTGTAGTCAAAGCAGACCTCACCTGTAGAAGGGTTGATAGCTGCAAGTCGTGGCCATCTGTGCGTCTATCTATCTAGTTATCTAGCTGTATCTACTCATCTAACGTATCGTAACGTAGCCTAATTCGTGTCCTGTTCTATCCTATCCTGTCCCATCCGGCTGCCTGGTTATCTATCCATCCATCTGTATATCTGCACATGCCATCATGTACTGTAGGTGTTTTGTAGGTGTTTATAACTAGTAACTAAGCATTGCATACCTACGTGCTGTGCTTTTGGCTCCGAGGCTACCAGCTCGGCCTGGTCTTCCTGGGCCTTTCAGGTTTGCCCCAGCAAAAAGCCCAGACAGCGGGAGCACTGCATGGCAGAGCAGATCAGCACATCTCCAAAAGGCCCGGCTGGTTGGAACGAGCTCCAGAGTATGAGTTCATTCTCCAGGTCAGGGACCAGCGAGCTAAAAATAGACCGGGAGCGCTTGCCACGACGAGGCTGGGGAGGTGGCGAAGCGACTGCGGCCGCGGGTTCCAGCTCCACCAGTAGGCGCGCACATGGCGCATGCCTGCAGGGAATGCCTGCGGATTGCCGTCCTTCCACTGTGGAGACGGAAGGTCATGGCATCTCCGAAGAGGAGCTGCGAAGCCTGCTCCCAGGAGAGCGGCGGAGCAACGCATGCAGCGCCCCCGGCGGCCTCCTGCTTTTCCGTCTCCACAGGCTCGGTGACGGCAGTCCGGGTCGAGGAGCGGACAGCATTGCGGCTGCCCGAGCCACTGGGACGCAAAGATTTGCAATTTGATTTACTCCAAATCTCCCCAGTCTCGTGAAGCTTTGGTTGCTCCTTTGCCTTGAGGCCCGTGGACTACATCTCGGTGGATGTCTGGGAGGACAGCTTTCAGAGTGCACAGAGTCCCATGGAATTGGTGCCCTGATGCCAGGAGCGCTTGGGGCTCCTGGACCGGAACCTGGGTTCGTCACAGTGACAGAGAGTGAGGTCAGGGGTAAACTTAGGCAGGGATGCGCGTATGGCCGGGATAGCCGTACCCCTGGGGCCTTTTTCCATGGTGCACCACAACTGGTCATTTTGAAGTCCAGGCCACCCCCATAATACATAACAATTCCCACGCGTACTGTATCCATCCATCGGGAGTTGACTACTTAACACCTGCGGCTTGAAATATCTACGGTGCAAAGAGATCCGACATGTCTAAGAACACGGTGGACGGTTTCGAAATTGATACTGTTTGCATGCAGGGAGCAGGGTTTTTCAAGAACTTAAGACGAGGGCACTACTGTTACGGGAATAGCAGATGTTTTTTCCTGGAATTGTGGATGAATCTTGTCTACGTTTTTCGAGACAGCAACTCGTCGGCCCAACCCCCAGAAAACACACCAGCCCTTGAAGCCCTGCCTTCGACTCGTCGGAAACCACGTTGTGCTCCTGACGGACACCAAGGAAATCTTGCGGGAGCAGGTGCCTTTCCCCCCCCGGCTTTGCACTCATGGCTTTGCGTTCCTCATGTCGTTTGCACCTGCATTCGTGGTTGAAGCACTGGCACATGGAGAAGGGTATCGCCGATTGCTGCACATGTGGATCAGACGGAGGATCTTGAGCATTTCACGTCCTCACAGACACAGGGCCATTTGGGCAGCAACACCGCAAGCAGCCACAGGCAAACACCGATTCAGAGATCTTCATATCACTCAACAGGTAGCCTGGGAGGCCGCAGCATCAGGTAGGACACCAGTGGATGAATCTATACAGGTTGGGAGCTAGGGACTGCCTTGTATTTTCGACTCGCTGGTCGTGTCGTTCACTCGCTGTTCCACTCGCCGTCGTGGCAGAACCAGCCGTCTGCCCGTGCTCCCTCGCGGGAGTTCGTGCCAGAGGGCCGAACAAGAACGTACCATGAGACGCCGGACGCTAAAAAGCAAAACAACGTTCTGATCGTCGCTACGGAGCGGACGTGAGGACGTGAACCACTCCGACGGGCGCAGTAGCTTGCCAAAGAAACAAACATTGAACCGCATTCGCACGCATCACTGCCATATTTTGTCAACACATTGTCACAGCTTTTGTGATATTTAAATAATAGGGACAACGACGTCGTTCCAGGCCACTCGGGGATCATCCAAACTTTTTGCACTAAGTCTTGAGGGACTATAACTTCACCTTTCTCGCGCTGGACCTTCGAAACCTCGGACTTAAAAACCGGACTACGATGCAAGTGCCTCGAAGGGTTTCTCACCTGCAATTCATGAGTCGTTGCATGTTGCTGCTCATGTCAGTGCCTGCAACACTTTGAATGATACAGCCAGATTTTTTTGATATGCGAGGCAACCCGGCAGTCAACTACAGCATGCTGAGATATCTCAGCGTCGCGCAGAAGGGCATGTGGCAGGCGCTGATCTTACTCATTGGACTCGTCTTGACCTGGTTCGACAAACCAAAAGCTCGTTCTGCTTTGCACTGAGACTGTGCTGCGCATTGCGGGTCGTCGTAGGTGTGAGGTGGTTGGGTTGTTTTTGTTTGGAGTTGTTCCCATTGGCTGGTCACTTCAGAAAACTCAGGCGCCAAGGGCAAACACCGAGCTTGGCTTAACATCATGGTGTACAATCACACGAAGGACAAGATCTGGAATTGCCTGCCGCAGGCGGGACTCTATTTTGGTTTGAAGAACGAGCTGGGTTTGTGAGGTCCAGCAGCCCAGGAGGTACGCCTAGCCTGACGGTTTCGGGGCCGAAAACCAGCACGCGCCAGAGGGAATTCCAGCACGCGTTGAGGTACGCCACGCCTATCCCCGCCGTATGCATATCCCCGCCTCTGTTCGGTTTGCTGGGAGTCCTTCCTATTTAAATTATATAAACCCTGGTGTACGCGCATCCCCGCCTCTGTCCGGTTTTGGGAAGATGGCCTGGGAAAGCTCCTGCCTGCCTTCTACTGTTAATCAAGCCAGGCAAGATACGCCCAGCCTTGCCTAAGTTGTCCCGGCACCCTTGGGGGCCAGTTTTGTGCAGTTTTGCGCAGTTTTGGCCCCTTTCCCGGCCGAGGAGGTACGCCTATCCCCGCCTTGTTGTTGGAGGCCTTGGAACCATGGTTTAGGACACAACAACGAACATTGAATCTGCGGGATTTCCCACACAGCAGTGATAACTCGAAACACCTAACCAAGACATGTCTGTGACAGATCCAAGACCACTCGTCGTGCTTGAAACCGGAAGAATGGACAAAGTTGTGGACTAGTGCATCCAACTCCTTTCTGGGCTGTGCGAAAACTCGTGGTTCTGGCGTTGCAGATGAGGCTTATATTCGGGGATCATCGCAGGACTTTTTGCACTACGTCTTGAAGGACGATAACTTCACCTTTCTCACGCTGGACGTTCGAAACCTCGGACTTCGAAACCCGGACTAGCCTTCTCCTGTGCTCTGCCCTTGTTTTGCACTTGGCCTCTTCTTGGAGTGCTACGTCTGTAAAAGCATCATGCACTGGGTTTAGAGAATCCTAGCAGCCCTGAGTGACTATGTCGATGTTAACTGTTGGGATCTGCATTGCATCTGTATTCGACAGCATATTGCATGTTGTGCCTGGGTGTTACTGAGAGTCTTGCCACTCGCAAAAGCTTTGATAATACATCCTCACTGCAATCTGGCTTTTCTGACCACTGTGGCATGCTATTGTATGCTGCACATGCTTTGCTTTGTGTTTCACTAGCACTCCACTTGTTGATAATGTTCAAGTCGGTCTGCAGTAGCTCTGCATTTTATGAGATTTAGTTAACAAAACATTGGTTTGCGCTTGAAATGCGCCTGGTCTGCGCCTTAACTATACCCACTGCTACATTGGTCTGCGCTTGGTCTGCGCTTGATCTGCGCTTGGTCTGCGCTTGCTGTCCCTAGTCTAGGCCAGTAGCCCTGACTGCATGTAAATTGCATTAGGTATGCTTGAAATATGCAATTCATATACTCTTTGTTTGCATGGTGTATTCATGTGCGGTCTTCTTAGTTGTTTGTATCAGTAGCTATAACTGCATGTCACTACTTGTGTACTGATTAGCAATGCAGACAGTGCTGCTGGTGTGATATGGTGCCAGTTTCATGGTCGTTTCTCGCTTTGCAACCAAAAGCACTGGCAGGCTGCAAGCACAACATGCCATTGGCAGCTCGGGGTTGCAATCCGGCTTGAAAACATATGGGGCATTGAGGCCAGCTCGCAACGAGCCCGGAAAAATGCCATCATGCAGAACGATGAGCTAATTTGGTCACTGGAACCCCTGCTTATTTGAAGGCACAGGGTCCTATCTCACAGAAGACTGCCCTCCCCATGACTATGGCCCTTTGCCGATGGACCGGGGTACAGCATCGTGCAGATGAAGGACTTTTTGTTTTGTTGCCGCACCCAACGGACGTCACATCCACAAATCCATCCGGGGAGTTTTCCCAGACACACACGTTGGACCATGGCATGGTGTTCGTGATGTTGCAGCCTGTATTCAAAGAGTTGAATTAAAGATGCGGACACCGCGAACACAGTCTGATCTTTGGGATTCAAAATTCAGCATTTACAAGAGAGATGATACACACCTCAAGGACTAGGCCCTGCACCACGAGATTTGTTTACCTTGGCATTCTTAAGTTTCGCCCCCATGTGGCACTACATGCTGCCAAAATGATGCCAGACAGCCCTCAGAATCGACCTTCGCCCGACTTGAGCCCCCAAAAGGCACAGGGGCACGGCTATCCTGCAGTACGCGGTTCCCCGCCTATGGTGGCCCCCAATGAGGCATCCCTCTATTGCAGGACAGCACGCCCACGAGACGCCACGTCGGCCAATGCTTTCCAACTCAATTGAGTGTGTGCGACATTCTTTAATTCACTGATCGGCATGCGTAGTTGATCTGCGACACTTAAGGCTTCATTCCTCTGGAGCCGCGCTTCAACAAGAGGCTACTACGGGGGTCTAGACTTTCTGAACTTGGCAAACCCTTTTCGGCAAGTGAGGCCCTGCACGTGGTCCATCGTCAAGGACTCCAGTGAGGTTGGTTTCATCACTTGCAGGCGACATGGCAGTCGCTAGATGATGTCGGCTTGCCGCCATGTAGTCCGCAACATTGACAGATTCTCTCTCAGCACCACGCCAGCTCCGGTGCGGAGCCTCCACGTCGTGAATGCGGCAAGGCCATGCCGGCTGCACCGGAGCGAACGGCACAAGCTGAGCTCAGCCCTACTCTGCTCGGCTCCTCTCCTGTGGCTTCTCAGGGCCGACGAGTTGCGTTTGGCCTGGGAGCCGCCTTCAAGCGACGGCGATCTGCCGCTGCGCCCCTTGGACTGCGCCATGAAGCTTCATGTAAAGTGTAAATAGCGATATATATGTATAGACAGGTACAGACTCTAGACGTGAGGCCTGTGCTGTGCTTTGGCCATGTCACAGGCGGATACCGGATCGAGGTGCTGTGCAGGGCCACTGTCACAGAAATGCTGCACGTTTTCCGTTGCAGGCGCGAGAACCTCAATTCGGTGGACGCATTTCGATGGGAGCACCCGGCGTGGGGTACTTGCCCGACGAACCCAGGCGACCCACAGCACGGCACCATGGACTGAGAACCAGAGAGCCCTGAGCCCTTTCAGGACAGCAAGTGCTCCGGCATCACCGGAGCCTTCTGTCACGCTCAAAAACTTGAGCGGAAACACGGAGTCTTAGCTTTGAGATCGTTTGTGGCTTTCGACTACTGCTAGGCTGTCCCTCACAAGCTAATCTTTACCGATTCCTTTGAACTTTCTCTGTGGCTGAGGTGTACACGATCCGCGTATGGGCCGTGAACGAGGCATGGGTCTGGGTTTGATGCCAGCCTTTTGCACCTCAGCAGTTATCGGTTCTTGCTCGAATGTCTTAGTAGACCACAAGCACACAGATGGCATAGACCTCTAGAGGTTCGAGTTCCTGCACGTTGGTGTCGCTGCTACGGCAATGGCGACGATGATGACGACCAGCATTGCAAGAATGACGTCTGTAGTAGTTGTTCCTTCGACTCATTTTCCTCTTCGCCTTACACATGTCGCTCTCACTGTGCCCACGTCATGGACAGGGTCTAAAATGGTCTGAAAGGGTTCACCCTCGATGTCTAGTATACCGTAAAGATGAAGCGGAGCTGCGCTGAACTACACTGCTCGAGAAGTGTGGCATTCGAAGTGTTTAGTGATGTTCTTGATTCTTGACCACAGCTTGCAGCGGTGAAAGAAGGAGAAATTGTGTGCCAAATCAAATTGGCAAGTCCGCGAGCGAACCTGGCAGATATCAGAACGCTCTGCCGCTCCAGGCTGGTGCAGGCCCGGCGGCAGAGGCAAAGCGACCGCGGAAAGACGTGGACGTATCCTCACGACGCGAAGTCTTTGAGCTCCGCAGCTCCGCCCGCAGCTCCGATCCGCGGGAGGTCATCGGGCAGACAGGGCCAGTGGCTCCTGGTCTTTGTGGCGAAGCGCGCATCGCTGTGGAAGGGGAGATGTCTGCACCTACCTCAGACCGTCGCGGTCGCCCACAAGACCCATTGCAGCAGTTGCAGCCAGTTGTCCGGCCGTGCTTTTGAGGCATTGACCATCGAGTGGGAGCCACCCGCGGACAACGGCGGCGCTGACCTCGTTGCATACAGGATCAAACCGTCTCGAAGTTTCCAGCCTTGAAGATCTGGGGAAGCGCTGAGAGCCTGAGAGGATCTGGCTGCGACCCGTCTTCCAGGCGAGGGGAGAAAAACGAGCGCTCGCCTCGCCATGCCTCGCCTGCTGCAGGACGGTTTGGGAGGCTTCTTTCCTTCGGATGGCTTCATCGACCTGGGCCTTTTCGAGCACAGGCTTCGAAAGCAAAGCGACCCGTCGCGGATTCCTGTTTGACTCTTTGACCTTGGGGACAGGTCTAGAGGCTCTCGAACGCAGAAAGCCCCCGTGAAGTGAGCTGCTGAGCTGCTGAGCTGCTGGCTTGCGGCCTGGCCCGAAGGGATGTCAGCTGAGGCTTGACCAGCTGCCTTCCTGCTCGGGATGCCTTTGCAGCGTGGCAGCCATCAATTCTGCAGGCAACTTTCGGCTTACGCAGATTTCGGGATCCATGCTTTTCTCTTGCGACGGGCAGGGCTTACCGGCTGTGCCTCGGAGGCGCCGTCCGGATTCCAGCCCTCTCTTCTCTTTTGCGCTTTGTCGCCTTTTTTTGTGTCAGGCTCCTGTGGTTTGGGCGAGCAACATGGACCGGCAGAAGGAGATCTTCGAGCTCGGCTGCGTGGCGGAGACTAGGGGGAGAGAAGCTTAGCAGAGAGAGGGAGGGAGGGCTCCAGAACAACCCCTAGCCGCAGTGACAACCCGAAAGATGACAGCCTGGACCTCAGTATAAGTGTCCGGTCAAGTCGGGATACTCTCCAATCCCCGGAAACCCCAAGCACCCTGCTTGGCAACATGTCAGAGAGCCCGCAGCGACAGCAGCTGAGCCACTTCAAGTAAGCTGACAACAACCCTGGCCTCCCAGACGGCCAGCCACCACGACAGACAAACTCGAACAGCACCTCATGTGCAGGTGGAAGCCCAGAGGGGGAGACCCAACCAACGCGCCTGCAAACAAGCACGCACTAAATCGCCAGCTTGCAAAGAAAACTTACTCTGCGAACGAGCATGTGTCATCGCATACTGCTCTGGTTTGTGAGATTATGATATGCAGTTTCGACGTGTCCTGATGGAGTGGATCAAAAACGTAGCGATCAGGGGAGCTGGCAGCTCAAGCTCTGATGGCCTGCACGAGATGCTCCGGCAGGCTGTGAAGAGCACACCGGAACTGTCACAAGCCAAATGGCCAAAGGTGAAGTACCGAGTACCTTCCAACTTCGCAAGCGAAATGCACAGAGCTCCGGAGGGAACTCGGCTGCCCGCATGGTCCGCCGGGGGGTAGCTCGGTGTCCATGTGCGCCTCCTGCAAGCCTTTGATGTCGGGTAGGCACTCGCGGCGAAGAAGGTCCGAAAGGGATCGACGGCGCCGCGATCGCTGCTTTCTATGACCGGCATGGCGTTTTGACTAGGTTTCCTGCACCGTCTGAGGGATTAGTACAGCCCGCGTTAATGAAGCGGGCCACAGCTTTCCCAAAGAGCCACTTTCGTGTTCAGTGCCAGGGTCTGTTGTGCCCCAATTTCTCCATCCGCCTCCATGTCTACATCCCCTTGCCGGCATCTTCCTTTTCCTATGCCCATCGGTGCTCTTGTCTGGGGACGGGCATGGACCCCGGCTGGGCCTGGCCCTTTTTACTGCCTTGGCTCCCAACTGACGGTTTATGTTTGTCAAAAATTATATATATGTGTATACACATCCGACAGCTGCTGCCAACTGCTGGGCTTCCAAATGCAGCAGCACCGAAGAAGTGCCCCATGGACTGGCCGGCGAAACCGACCGACCATACTGTGACCCACTTCGAACGGTTCCGGGCAAGGTCGGATGTCCCGCACTGAAGCCGGTATCCCGGCCTCGGTTCTGGCCGGCGAAATCGGCCTACTGTGGCACACTTCAGGTCTTTGAGGTGGCGATGGGGCAAAGTCGGAATTCCTACCTTGCTGGCTGGCCGACGATTCGGGCCAAACTGGAGCACACTTCAGGTCTTTGCGGTGCCGATGGGGCAAAGTCGGAACGGGGGCTTCCTGAATCCAGCTAGTATAACCATGTGGGGAAGCAAAGCGCCGCGCTTCTGAATCCCGCGGGTACTTGGGCGAAAGCATTTGTTGATGTGCCAGTATGTGCGGAAAGCATTCTGGTCGCGCTGGAATCCTGTCAGCACTTACGTGCCTTTAGACACTGGGGGACATAGCAGGGTGCGGTCAAGGTAGGCTGCATCTGCGAAGAGAACAGCATCACTAGATTTAAGAGCTCTGCGACGCGAAGCGAAATAAAGGCTGGCAGGGCTAGCAAACTTCAGGAAACTAAATCAGAATCGGTGTCGACTCATCCAGACTCCACAGGTCTTAGGGTGGCACAGTGTCGCGGTTCAAGTTCTGATACGCCACCACTTTGGGAGCTATGTTTTCAAGCCCCAGGTACTGCGTCAAGAAGTGGGCACTGAGCCCCCTTTTAGCAGCGACGCTGCATGTGGTTTCGCCGTACTTGGGTTGCGCCACGGACCTCAGAACATGCACGTCATGCATTATGTGGTTGGGCCATGGATGGTGTGGATTCACAACGTATTGCAGAGCATATACGTCACGCATTATGGTTGGGCCATGGATGCTGCATGAGAACTTATATCACAGCATGAACGTCATGGCAGGGTTCATGGATGCTGTGAATTGAGAACGCATTGGCCCATGCACGTCAGTGTATGCTTGGGCCAAGTTGGGCCATGGATGTGCCAGCAGAACCCCTTAAACTTCAAAGCGGGGTGAAACATGTTCTGCTTTCGGTCCCCGTTCAGATTCAGGGCATCAGCCGGGCAGATGCCATGAACGCTGATATCTAAACCGCGCATGGCTTGGGGCTCACAGCTCGGCGTCCTGAGCGCCCTCAGCGCCCTCCGCGCCTTCATGCTTTCAGGGCCCTCATCGCCTCGGCATGCCCTGAGCATGCCTGGAGACCTTCAGCATGTGGCGTTGTTTGCAAACAGGACACAGCGGACTACCACATTTTAGCGTCTGTTTGACGTGCGTTCTCGTGATGTATTTGCAACTACTGAAGGCAGGGTTTGGCTGTCTACTGCTGCCCCCCTTCGGTTCGTGCTCCATGGGCAGATACGGACAGGGTGGGGTCCATTTTGCTGGGCTACCACTACTACCACCACTACAAGGATGCTGTGTCCTACATTCACATCGTGGCAATTTTCTCCACAAAGCACGCAGCATCGTGCAAAAGTCGTGCTATTATGCTTACAGGATTTGAGCTGTCAACGAGTTCACGTTCACCTGGGATTGCAAATGTGCGTTCTAATGGACCGAAAACCACACGACATAATTAAAATAGATTGTCATCCCAAGCACCCCTTTCGGAAAAACCCTCGCCAACGCGTTCGCGAAGAACATGTACGTTGCAGACCCTGTAAAATCAGCATCGGCACCGACAAGACAGGGGTGAAAAACGGTGCCGCGCAGGCATGCGCAGGCACAGCAGGTGGGCCGCCTGGCCATAGCAATCACTTCACTTCAGCATACACACAAAGAGCCGGCCCGCAACCCCAGCATACAAACAAGCGAGGTGAGTAAAAGGAAAGGAGCAGCCCAGCACATACCACTGGGGAAATGTACGGGAGGCTGGTTGGGGCTGTTGGCAGGTCGTGTCCAAAGGCTTAGAAAGTGTTCCAAGCAGCAGTCGGAGCTGAACACTGAGAGAGGGTAACTAGCTAGCCCTAGCAATCATGGTTAGCATGCTGTGTCAGGTCCATCTGCCGCATTTGCCAAGTTGCGTCGTGTCCGTACAAGCTGTTTTCTGATGATTGCAGCCTTGTTCGTACTCGATGCAGGGTCAAAGCTTCATGCGTGTATCACGCACTACCCTGCCATGCGGGGAATGTCCCTTGCAGGTAGGCTTTCAACTCGTGCGATTGGGATCGATGTGTGTACAGTTTTGTTGACTTTGGCATCTTTGGCAGAAGTATATCTCGTGATGCTTGACATGATCCCCAGCAGCCTGTTGCACTTATATACAGTGGGCGAGCGTAAGCTGTAAAAGCTCTGTTCGCGTTGGGGGAAGACGATACGTGCTCACATTGCTCACTTTGTTGGTCTCCTTTATGTACTTTTAACATCCGCCTCTTCCCTGAAGTGGTGAAGCCGATGGCTGTAAGAGACAAGTGCGTGGGGAACCATCGTTTTCTCGGCACAAGCTTCATCCGGCGCCGCATGGCTTGAATTCCGGGGGACCTGATCCGTCCCTCATGCCCGGGAGGGAGTGGCAGCGACAGATAGAGAGAGATACTAGCAGAGTCCCAGAGCCAAGAAAAAACAGAAGGACGTGAACCATGGCAAGCAGAGTCGTCGTCATCATCATCACCATCACCATCACCATCACCAGCAGCAGCATCATTACCACCATCAGCATCGCCACCGTCGCTTCCCGCGAATATGGAAAGTAGCAAAAAAAATCTCAAAAGACTCGGTGTTCGCTGGGTTCGGAAAAAGCTGGAACGACTTGTTTCAACTCGGCAAGACGAAGGCTAGTTGCGGCCTCAGGCATCACTGAGGGATGGGCACCTACGACCTACATAAAACCAAGAATCGACAGTCACCGTCTCTTGCGTCTCTGAAAGAAAGATCCTTTTCTGTCATCCCTGTGGGTATAGCTTTTGTCCATCTTTGTGGCTACAGTATCATATTTTAGGATGCATTCAACAACGGGTCTGTGCTAGCGAGTGTGAATTCGGCGACTGCAGGAACTGCAGGAATGTCGACTGCAGACTGCAAGAGCGAACCGTTGGATTGCAGGGTCTGCGGACCGCAAAGACGAAGCCATGAGAAGAAGCACTCGGGAACGCACCTTCGACTGCGATAGTATGCCTCTGGACCAGAAGTGATCAACATCAGGGAGTCGCGCCTAATCATCGACCACATCGTCATCGTGGACAAGGATAAGAGCCAGAAAGGATGGTGGTGGTGGTGGTGGTGGTGGTGGTGGTGATGATGGGATGGCGACTGGTGTGTTGTTTGGCAGTGTGCTCTGAACTTGGACATGTGAGTGCTTGAACCGCCACAACATGTTAAAGACACCACTTCGAGGTTCCTCTCCCTCGGCGTCTCCCTCGTGCTCGGGCTCGGCGGGCCTCTCCGCGGGACGCTCTCGCGGCTCTCGCGGATCCGTGGTAACGTCCGAGGAGGCCAAAGCTGCTTAGCTGCTTGTGTATTGTTGTCTAAGATCATATAAGGTTTGGCAAGAGCAGAGCTGGGACACTGCGCATATGACCGCGACGAGCCTTATGATGGTGATGAAGTAGTCGTCCTTCTCCTGCTCCTCCACCGCCTCTGCTTCGTCGCTCCCTGCGCATCATGTTCATTCGACTGTATCATGAGCGGTATCATGAAGATCATCATCAGCACCCTCAGCAGTCAGCTGTGATAATTGTCCTTGTGCTTGCTTGCTCACCCGCTGTCTTGCAAAAGGCGCGCTTTCGGGCTGCGGGTGCGGCAGGAGCTTGAAGCACATTGCAACACAACAACCTGCACAGAGAAGCACGCCTGTCACGATGTCAGCGAGGAAAGCCGAGATCGCAGGAAGCGGCAGGGCATCCGTGCACACTCGAAGGAACAGCGCAAGGACCGCAGAGTCTTTGTCGATCCGTTGCTGCTTTCTGCAGCTCGATGCTCGATGCCAGGAACCGCTGCAGAGCCTGTGACTGCCACCAGCAGCGCCACGAGTGCAAGTGTGCCGTGCGGCTCCAAGCTGCAACTTTTGCAACTCTTTGTTCGGCCTTGGTGGAGTGGGGTCGTGTCTGCCGCTGTTTGCCGCTGTTGATTCAAAAAACAGGCTGCGGTGGTGTGAAGAAGTGACGTGTGGGTGGGTGCGGGGGTGCGGTGGGCAAGAGGAAAACATACATACTCAGCACACTGTTTTTGCAACTTCAGAATGAGATGATGCCCATGGTGAGGCTTGCACGGATTTTAGTCTTTTGCAGAACTTTGTTGAAAGACGAATCTATCCATTATCATGATGTTACGGTGTTCAGTTCCAGCATGGTGAATCTGAATTTGGGTGCGGCACGACTCACGCGCCACCCCCGACCCGACCATCCCAATCATCCCAAACCCCTCCCGCCCCGGAAACGCGCCACCCTGACCCGACCATCCCAACTATCCCAACCCTCTCGCTTTGTAGTTCTAGAATAGTATTACAACAGTAATTATAACGAGAGTAAGTGCAATGTCAAAATATAGTGCGTTCAATAGTGATAATAAGAACACTATTAATTGGTAATCGAAACGAGAGTAAATTGCTAATAGCAAGAACAATAATACTACTGCGAGTGATAAGGGTGATAGTACTATAGTAATACTAGTAGTACATATAAAGCAACAATACTTATAGTAATAGTGAGAAGAATGGTAAGCGTAGCAAAAACAGCACTAGAGAGAACAGTAATAACAATAACACAGTACTACTAATCATAGTAAAGGGGTAGTGTCTCTGAAATAATTCGAATGACAGCAATACGGTCAAGTTGAGACTAAGACTCTGCAACAGTGACATCTAGCCAGTCAGCCATGCATTCCGTATGGGCCTCGTTATGCTTAACAGCAGGGGCCCCTGTAGAGCCTCGACAAGTGAGCAACGGACGACCTCCGTGGTCGTGGACAACTCCGAGTGCTGCGTGCGCTTAGTTGTGCAAGTGTCTGAGCCCCTCTTTACGCTTCGTTGTGCTAACCCTGCTGCATTGGCAGCGGAGCACAAGCTCCAAGGACCTCGGAACAGTCCGGAAGCAGCCTGTGATCGTGCCCCCTCTCTACACGATTCTGTTCTACCTGGGCACGGTCTGCGCCTTGGGGTCTTCTACGTCCTCACGGCGATTTTCTCCTTCGACTCCGGCAAGTTCCCATGTCTTTGTGAACAGTTTTTCCTTTCACTTCAGTTTTCGCAGTCGTCGAGATGGACGAGCGGAGCAATGCACCCGCTTGGGACGGATCGGCCAGGAGCTGGCGCCGGTACACGCGCGAAGTGGCATGGTTTGTCCAAGGCGCATCCTTGCACAAGCGCAGACACTGCGCATCGACTCCTGAGTCGACTTTCAGCTCCAGCAAGGACCCTTCCGATGAGTTGGAATCGAATGTCGTTCGAGCAGCCAGGTGGGACGAAGTTTTATCTTCAGAAGCTTGCAGCTTCGCCCCTCGTCAGGAAGACCTTCCCCAACGCGGCGGCCATCTGCTCTCAGTATTTCTCCTTTCAACGACGTCAAGGAGAAAACATTTCCAGTTTTCTCGTTCGTGAATCCCTCGTCCACGAGGAATTCAGTGAAGCCATCATCAGACTCCGTGAAGACAAAAATGGAGTGAGCCAGGAGAAACGGGATTTCGGCTTACCAGCGGATGATGGCGATGACTGGGAAACGCGAGGTTGGTCTTGGTGGGATGATGCTCACTGGGGCGAAGACGAACTTCGTGAGGATGAAGGAGCTGATGGAGAAGGCGATGGACCTGTGGGCGGTGCCTCTAAGACCGCCGATGGTGGTGATGCAACAGCAACTGCAGCTGGACCGCGAGCTACTACGGGCTCATCTCCGAGCCATCATGCCGAGGTCGGCTCCTCTGGTCCTCGACCTCCTTCGGTTCGTGCTGACGGTCCCTTGGAAAAGCCATCGATCGATGAGCTCAGCCTTGCCGACAGCTTCATCCTCGAAGTGTTGCGGGGGTGGCGGCTCTGCCGGGCTTAGTGCGGAGGAGAAGAGGGAGACGATTGCAGCGGCCCTACAGAACCTGTGGGAAGAGCAGGTGTTAGGGCACAAGCACCAACAATTCGGCTCCTATCAGAACTTCGTGGCGTACCAGGACGAGATGGACGTCTACTACCAGGAGGGTGAGGACGATTGGCGGCATCAAGATGACGGTTGGTGGGACAACTACGCGTATGCCGCGGACTTCTACGAGGATGAGAGTTGGTGGCCTGAAAACCCCTGTCGGGAAATCAATGTGGCCAAACAGCCCGCTGAACCTCCGGATGCAGGCCGCAGAGCGAGTTACAGTTGCAGAATCGTTGGCGGCAGAGGCCAACAGGTCTTGGTCTGAGGCTCAGCGGGCCACTCAGCTGCTTCGCAAAGATCGTGGCTTCGGCATGTTCGCGCCAACACGATGCTACAACTGCGGTGGCCCACATCTGATTCGCGACTGTCCTTCCGGCAAAGGCTCCTCCTTTGGCAAGGGGAAGGGCAAGTTCAAGGGCTATGTCATGGAATCGGATGACTTCTATGCCAACTACGTGGGCAAGGGCAAGAGCAAATCCAAGGGCAAGCGGAACATGTGGATGGACGTGCAAGCTGCGTGGAAAGGCAAAGGCAAGGGCAAAGGAAAGGGGAAGATGGATCCCAGCCGGTCCGTGAATGCCTATGCCACCGACCTTTACCTTGGCGGCTTGGAAACGGTTCCTTCACTTGGTCTGAATGCCTCCAGCTCGTTGCCCTCCAAGCACAATGACTCCAAGCAAGGCATGCTGGACTCCGGAGCTACCGCATCTGCAATTCCCGCCGCTGTTGTACGGAGCCTAGTAGAGGCAGTTCTTAGCCGCGACCCTCAGGCTCCATCGAAGTCGATCAGTCCGCGCGGCCACGTGCTGTTTGCAGAGTTGGGTTGTCGAGTACGGTTTCTGGTTCACGTCAAAGCTTCTGTCTCTACATGCTGCCAAATCCGACAGAGTATTATCCGAACAACCTTGACCGAAGTACATTGTGCCCGTCTTGGTAGGTATGGACTTCCTTGGCCCATCAGGCGTGGGGATGATCCTTGACTTTGCGTCAGGACTTGCCGTGAATACTCAAGACAGCCATCCTACCGTCTACAAGTTGAACACCAACACAAAGGGCACTACGTCATTGACATTGTTGAACATCTAACTAAGGGATGCAGCGGCAGCAGTGGTCATGCCAAGGTCGCTGTGAAGTCTGCAAAGTCCGTCTATAATCATCAACTGCTGGAGTTAGGGACAGCCACATGGTTTGACATGACAGTGTGTGACCGACAGTTAGATGATCAGGAAGAGCAGCTTTCTCGTGAGTGCATCTGGAGATTGTTTGAGGCTTTCACACGCAACCTCCCAGCCGGCAGCCTTTCAAGCTCAGGCTTCGATGAGTGGCACTCTTGCCGCAACCAATTCCCCGACGACTTCCTCTTCTCGTTCTACTCATGCCAACGACGCCGCTGCAGCACCTCGACCCCGAGATCAACCAGCTGCTCCAGCAAGCAGCCCGTGCCAAGGCAAAGGCCAAAGCAAAGCCGATTATGAACCTCAGCAGAGTTCAGAAGATGGACCCGAGGGACCCTCGAGCATCTCCCAACCAGTGGCCATGCATGGGGAAGCACACAGCTTCACCGACGAAGGGCAACCAACATGGGCAGTGGATCAACTGCGTGGTTTGCGGTCTACGTCTACTCTACACTCCGAGAATGGGCTCAACGGGACAACACACTCAGTGCCGCAACCCGGAGCTGGTGGCCCGATGTCTTCGGGAGCTCCGGAAGTTGATGCACAGCCGGATGCCAACGAAGACCATCGTGGATGCCATGCAAGCCGAGATCGATGCCGAAGAGACCCTGAGCATTCTAATCTCCGAACACGTGGGGACGGGACAAGCGTCCTCAAACTACAAAACACGACAGTACGGCAACCATTGAGGACATTCTCACCCATGGACCTGGTGAAGGTGTGGAGACGAGTTTGGCCAGCAGAACAACATCGTGGACCACGTGGAGGCTTTAGGAAAACTGGTCGACCTCACTGGATGGGTCCTGGACGTGTTGTCTTTTCAGAAGTTCTCCCTCATCAGAAAGACCTGGAAGACGACAGAAGGCACATCGTCTGGGTCCTCAGGAACCCAGCTACTCCGATGCTCGGTGCACTCTGTCAGACAAGTGACTGTGGATGAGCGCTTTGTCTACGAGACGACTGGGCAGGAGCAACCCTCTAAATGGAAGTCCTTGGCTGATGTGTTGCCAAAGAAAGAGTTTGTGGACATCACGGACCAAGTGCCCGAGGATACCGAGGTCCAACTTCCTTCACTACCACCACAACCTGATGAGAGCACCGTCGTCGCTCCTACCCGGCGACTTCGACACAAGGTCACCTTCAGACCTGGCGACTATGTGGACAGTCCTGTTGGTGATCGCCTACACAAGAGGAAACGAACGACTACGGCGAGGAAGGAGAGCCTGCGACATCATCTACTACAAGATCACTTGGTGCTGGTGAAGCACCTGAGCCTCAACCGACCAAGAAGGCCAAGGTGCAGTATGACCTCAAATGGATTGAGGAACTTGAGGCAGGTGCTGCCGAAGAGGCTCAAGAAGCAGAATTGTTCACGGTTATGGAGGATGTGAATGAATTCCTCAAGGTGGAGTTCGAACTACCAGCGCCCCAGTCCAACCGACAGCGCAAGTTCCTGGAGCGAAACCTTGTGGCCTACATGGTCAAAAAGATGCGGCCTACATGGTCAAAAAGATGCGCGATGCGGAGGTGAGCCTCAGCCGACTTTCACCACAAGAGCAAGCTTTGTTCGACAGGGCGAAGTCCAAAGAAGTACGCCCCCTTCGTGGCAAATGAAGCAGTTCGCCGATGTCTTGATCAAACCGAGGTCAACAAGTCCTACGCTTCAGGGAGGATTGTGAGAGCACGATGGGTGCTCACGTGGAGGTTAACCCCTCCTGCGGACTTGCAGGAGGCTGTCAACGATGCCATGACCAATGCCGACAAGACCCTCCGCACCAAGGACGGCAAGCGCAAAGCAAAGGCACGGGTGGTTCCTCTTGGCTTCGAGCATCCATCCCTTCTGGATCCAAACTTCAAGAACTCAAGCCCAGTTCAATTGACACTGGGCCGCAATCTCCTTTGCGTCCTCTCCACCCAAAATTCAATGGGACCTAGAGGCTCTGGACTTGGAGACGGCATTTCTTCAAACAGTGCCTACGGAAGCTGACCGTGAGCTTTGGACATATGGAGTTCAAGAACTACGGGATGCCTTGGACGTGGGTGACGAAGGAATACTTCGCACCCTGAAGAACATCTACGGTTCAACGCCGGCTCCGAGAGGGTTGTGGCTCTCACTTCACAAAAAGTTGACAGAGCTTGGTGGAGTACCAATCCTTGGCGAACGGTGCCTTTGGGTTTGGTTCTCAAAACTTGAGACCGACCGTGGAAGCAGATCGACAACGCCTACACATGGGGGATGGTTAAAACCAGAGCGTATCGCCACGCTGGCGCTGACATCGAGACAGTGATGGACGCAAACAGCTACAACAAGAACGTCATCAATCAGGACTACTACGTGGAGTCGTTGATGCGCGAAACCCTGCCGGGGGACACGCCTTGCGATTTGAATTTTGGTACCTGTTTTGCGCTCAAGTCTGTAGGGGGACACCCTTTGCGATCTGCGAGCTTTTAAAGCCTTAGGGGTACCTGAGGGGAACAGCCCTTGCGGTTTATGATTTGGGCACTTATTTCTGATACAGACCTGTAGGGAGACACTCTTGGCGATCCGTGATTTTGGGATCTGCGTTTCTTCAGAACCTAATGGGACACCCCTTGCGGGCCCCGGTCCCCAGCCCCACTCCGCCGCCGCATCTGTTGGCAAAATCTGGCGGAAGTGAGCCGCCACCGAGCAAAAGGCCTGTAAATACCGCGTTACACAAAGGGCTAGAGATTTCACACATCTGCTGGCAAAATCTGGTGGAAGTGAGCCTCCATCGAGCATAAAGCCTGTAAATACTGCAAAAAACAAAGGGCTAGGGCTAGGGATTTCACTCATCTGTTGGCAACATCTGGCGGAAGTGAGCTGCGACCGAGCAAAAGGCTGATCACAGCTCACTTCCACCAGATTTTGCGAGCAGATGTGTGAAATCCCTATAGCCCTTCGTTTAATGCGGTATTTACGCGATGGCGGCTCATTTCCGCCAGATTTTGCCAGCAGATGTGTGAAATCCTTAGCCCTTGTTTTAACGCGGTATTTACATGCTTTCTGCTCGGTTGCGGCTCGGGCTCTACCGACCCCCCCCCCCCCGGCACACCCCACCCGTGGATTATTCTGCGCGAAACCCTGTCGGGGACACCCCTTGCGATCTGCGAATTTTTATAGGGGGAACCTTAGGAGGAGAGCCTTTGCGGTTTATGATTTGGGCACTTATTTCTGATACAGACCTGTAGGATCCTGTAGGGAGAGACTTTTTGCGATCCGTGATTTGGGGATCTGCGTTTCTTCAAAACCTAATGGAAAACACCCCTTGCGTGCCCCAGCCCCCAGCCCAGCCCACCACCGCATGTGTTGGCAAAATCTGGCGGAAGTGAGCCGCCACCGAGCAGAAAGCCTGTAAATACCGCGTTAAAACAAGGGCTAGGGATTTCACACATCTGCTGGCAAAATCTGGCGGAAGTGAGCCGCCATCGAGCAAAAAGCCTGTATATACCGCATTAAGCAAAGGGCTAGGAATTTCACACATCTGTTGGCAACATCTGGCGGAAGTGAGCTGCGATCGAGCAAAAGGCTGATCACAGCTCACTTCCGCCAGATTTTGCGAGCAGATGTGTGAAATCCCTAGCCCGTGTTTCAACGCGATATTTACCTGCTTTCTGCTCGGTGGGATTGCTGGGCGTGCGGAAGAAGCAGGCGTGGGCTGGGGTACACACCTTTCTCCCGGCACCGCCCCACCCGTGGATTATTCTGCACGAAACCCTGCCGGGGGACACCCCTTGCGATTTGAATTGTGGTACCTGTGGGGACACCCCTTGCGATCTGCGAGTTTTTGTAAAGCCTTAGGAGAAACCTTAGGAGGAGAGCCTTTGCGGTTTATGATTTGGGCACTTATTTCTGATACAGACCTGTAGGGAGAGACTCTTTGCGATCCGTGATTTTGGGATCTGCGTTTCTTGAAAACCTAGTGGAAAACACCCCGTGCGTGCCCCAGCCCCCAGCCCAGCCCACCACCGCACGTGTTGGCAAAATCTGGCGGAAGTGAGCCGCCACCGAGCAGAAAGCCTGTAAATACCGCGTTAAAACAAGGGCTAGGGATTTCACACATCTGCTGGCAAAATCTGGCGGAAGTGAGCCGCCATCGAGCAAAAAGCTTGTAAATACCGCATTAAGCAAAGGGCTAGAGATTTCACACATCTGCTGGCAAAATCTGGTGGAAGTGAGCCTCCATCGAGCATAAAGCCTGCAAATACTGCAAAAAACAAAGGGCTAGGGATTTCACACATCTGTTGGCAACATCTGGCGGAAGTGAGCGGCGACCGAGCAAAAGGCTGATCACAGCCCACTGCAGCCAGATTTTGCGAGCAGATGTGTGAAATCCCTAGCCCGTGTTTCAACGCGATATTTACCTGCTTTCTGCTCGGTCGGAAGGCTGGGCGTGCGGAAGCAGGCAGGCGTGGGCTGGGGGACTGGCGGTTGGAGCGACACTACACACCTTCCACCAACCCACCCACCCACCGCTGGCCCCCCCCCACCCGTGGATTATTCTGCGAAACCCTGCCGGGGGACATCCCTTGCGATTCGATGATTTTGGTACTTGTGTCGCGTGTAGGGGTACACCCCTTGCGATCTGCGAGTTTTTCTAAAGCCTTAAAGGGAACCTTACGGGAACAGCCCTTAGTTTATGATTTGGGAACCTATCTCTAACACAAACCTGTAGGGAGACACCCTTTGCGATCCGTGATTTTGGGATCTGCGTTTCTTCAAAACCTAATGGGACACCCCTTGCGATTTATGATTTTCGGATCTATCTCGCGAGAAAGCCTGTAGCAGTCATTTCTTGTGGAGGATGAGGTAGAAGACTTTTCTTTTTGGAAGCTGGGGGAGCTCTGGCTTCTTCTGCTAGGTTACTAGGAGCGAAGTCTCTTCAATCTTCTTAAGATAAAGGCGACTTACCAAGAGGTAAAGGCTCTCTCTGCTAGAATGAATCTCGTCTCTTACCAAGAATAACTTGGAGTGAGCTCTCTCTCTCTTCTTGAAACTGCCCGGAGTTTGGGCGTGCTTGTGCCATCCCGGTGCAACTAACACCTCCGGCGTCATAAAGGTGTCTCGCAGGCAATGGAGCGCGTCTACTCGCGCGTCAACCTGGTCGAGAAGGAACAAGCCGACGCTGCCGACAGAAAGCTGGACCATGGCCCGCGCAAGGGTTTGGCAGGTGGTGGCTCCCTGGCTGCCGCCGGCCATACCATGTCTCGGCCATTCTCAGCCGCAGAACCGCGGATCCCTCCTGGCAGCGGAGCCAGCAATGGAGGGCGTGCTCGCATGGTTCTCGGCCGAGACCGCAACCGGCCAAGCTCTGGGATTGCGTGACATGGGATCGCCCTGTCATGTCGACCCAGAAAGCATTCACTGTCGTGGACCCCTTCTTCGCTATCGTCGCTGCTGGCCACATCCCCGAGCTCTGCCGTCACTTGCAGGAGGTGCCATGCTAGGTGTTTCCATCGTGCTTCTTTGTGATTCTCTGTGACTTCACATTCGTGCGCCTCCACGTTAGCTGCGCTCTTGCCTGCCAGGACAGCGCTTGACGGTCGCCTTCGTTCCTCCGACCTGGCTCACTTGGGCGCTCGTCCGTGATGCCTGCATGAAGCTCCCCGTGCCATCCCACCGCCCTGAGGATTTTCTTGCAGCCTTGTTCTAACCTCTCTTGCACTGGAGTCTTTAAAAAAGAAGCCGATGCAGTCGCCAACAACCTTGCCAAAGGGCTCGTTTTCACACCGTCTGCTGCGGACGGTGCGTGCATGCATACATACCTAGGTAGCCCCGAAGTTATGTTGACTTATAAGTCCATATAACTCCACATAAGTCCACATAACTCAACATAACTCAACATAACTCCACAAGTCCAAATAACTTCGACCCTTTTTTTAAGGAAGTTATGTTGAGTTATCTTGAAACCGGCTGACGACGAAAAAAGTTATTTGGAGTTATTTGGAGTTGTGTATTTTCGTTGTTTCAAAGCAGTTAAAGTTATTTGGAGTTATTTTTATAACATTTATGAACTTTTTGCTGCATTACATAGTTTTGGCTCAAGCAAAGCGTTTTTCACGTGCGACATCCAAGATGTCGCAAGTCTTGAATCACTTGAAGGCAGCTCAAGGCTTCCTACGGCAGACGATGGCACTGCCGAATTTTGCACTTCTGCAGGGACAGCAGGGTCGTGTGCTTGAAACCATGCTCGGCAAGAGCTCGTCGATGTCGACAGAGGTCGCGAGCCAGATTCTAGCAGAGCTGGACGATGCGTGCTGGGGTATGGAGACCGCGGGGAGGATGAAGGAGATGGTTTCAAATATGGTCCAGGTAGAGACCGTTCCGGCCGCGACTGCTGCACGGAAGACTTTGCAAGACTTTACGAACTTCCCGCTGTACATGACGGAAGATCAGTGGCAAGCCTTGCAGAGGCAGCCTTCGGCGGCCGAAGTCCTAGGCCTTCTAGCCCCGATGCTTGCAGAGTTAGGCCTTCGGAGTCCTACCGAGGGCACCTGTGCAATGTTCGGTTACATGGTACGGCAGGAGGCAGTGCCTGATCAAACGAAGTTCACGAAGGACTTTCCTGAGTTCAAGGCTCGCTTCAGAAAAGGCCTGCAGGTCAAAGGCGACCCGGTGGATTGGCTGCCGAGCCTTCCGGCGGAGATGCAAGATCTCCCGGCAGCACTCAGTGCTCGGATCTTCAGCAACAAGCCGGCGGCGAAGCCCAAAGTAGATCTGGAGAAGCTGAATGCCCTCACGTCGCAGTACAAGAAGCGGCGATACCCATCGAACAGCGAGATAGTGGTGGAGCAGCCAGAGCAGAGCTTGCATCGCTTCGCCTCTTCGGCTAGTGCCGTTATGGATGCTGTGGCTGGGAAGCTGGACGATATCAAGCCGGCGGAGGCAAGTGGAGGTGCAAAGGCAAGTGGAGATGCCAAGGCAAGTGGAGATGCTATGCCCAGCTGTCTCCCGCTGGAAGATCAGCCGCCAGCCCAGCTTCTTGCGTTGGAGGACGTGAAGATAGAACAGAAGTCTGAGTGCAGCGAAGGCCCGAGTGTCGCTGCAGAACTCAGGGCACTAGCAGGCAAACGGAAGCAGGAGCCGCCAGCCAGTGCGGAGAGTACCGTGAAACGGAAGCCTGCGGCAGCAGTAAGGCAGAGACCGGCAGCAGCACAGTTAATGCTAGTGCCGGCTCCACTGTCAGAGCCAGAAGCAAAGGCAGTGCCGCGTCCATCCGCGTCCTAAGTGTAAGCCTGCAGTGCTTCGGAAACCCTCAGCAGCCCCTGCGGTGCTTGGGAAGCCCTCAGCAGCACCCGCGGTGCTTCGCAAGCCTGCGGCAGCCCCTGCGGAGCTGACAGCCTCTGCGGGACAGAAGCGGAAGGAAATTGCGGGATACACGATGGAGGAAGGCTACTTGCCCGGCCCAACGGCTGCGGCCGTTGCCGGTGGATTGCCGGATGCACTCCCTCGTGTTTCCGGGCGTGAGCGGGGCAGCGGTCACGGCAAGCATGCAATATTCCCGGCTGCACTCGGTCTTCCATATATATATATATATATATATATATATATAGCCGAGGGATCATGCATGGCAACGATCTTCCCGAACCTCGGTAGGCGTAGGATAGTAGCGCTCACACCCGGAGTTTTGCAGTGGCCCGCAACAAGTGTTTGCACAAACACGTCGGCATGAGCCAGCCTGTCCTGCTGCATGTTTGCAGATGTTCTTAAGTTTTTGTATATATAGCCGCGAGGCTCAAGAGGGGCAGGCTTTCCGGGCTGCAGAAGGGCCCCTGCCGTGAAGGCGAGACTGGGGTTTCCTTTCGGGTTTGGGGTTTAAGAGTGGCTGCATGTGTGCCTGCAGGTTGACAAGGGTGCCTCCCACTTGAAGGCGGGCGGGAGCGACAAAGACCAGAGAGAGAGAGAGAGAGAGTATAATGATAATATAATATAATATAATATAATATAATATAATATAATATAATATAATATAATATAATATAATATATTATAATATATATAATATAATATAATATAATATAATATAATATAATATAATATAATATATATATATATATATAATATATAATATATAATATATATAATATATATATATATATATATATATATATATATATGGAGATGTGCGGCTTCGGTCGCCATCTGCTATAGAAGGCAGACGTGTGGCTTCGGTCACCGTTTGCACTCGAATGACGGCAGATGTGCGGCTTCGGTCGCCGTCTGGCCTGAGAGACGTGTGGCTCCGGTCACCGTCTTCGGAGACGGGATGCAGATGTGTGGCTCCGGTCACCGTCTGCAGAGATGGCAGAGGTGTGGCTCCGGTCACCTCTGCAGAGATGGGATGCAGACGTGTGGCTCCGGTCACCGTGTGCAGTCATGCACCGTGTGGCTACGGTCACCGTGCAAAAGGAGAGAGAGAGAGAGAGATATATATATATATATATATATATACATATATAATTTTTCATGTAGAGAAATATAAGAATTTTAAATTTTAAATACTATATAGATATATGTCCTGGCAGGTCATGGGCCGACGAAGTGGAAAGAAGAACGACGAGGAGCGAGGCCGCCACCGGTCCCGCTCAAGCAGCCCGGACCGTCGACCCAAGCCCCGTCGCAGACGTCGCAGCCCGAGAGAGCTGAAAGAGTTCACGCCATGCGAGAAGCAGCGGAGAAGCACCAGGCGGAGGAGACCGCACGACGTGCAGCGGAGGCCGCGGCGGCAGCAGCGGCGACGGCAAAAGCGGCGACGGCAAAGGCAGCAGCAGGAGTGCCGGAGCCCGTTCTCCCTCCCTCAAGTGAGGCCCGAGCAAGGAACGAGGCCAAGGCTGAAGCCTTGCGGGACCAGCTCCTGGGCGGTGGCGGATTGGACAAGGCGGCGGTGCTGACCAGCCTCTGGGAGTCGACACTCCGAGCTGTGCTGTGAGGCAGCGCTCCGGAGCAAGCACCCTGCAGCCCCATGAGCTCCCCGCCTAGTCTTGCTAGGTTGGGTTGTAGCTCAGGGCTGCTGTAGAGTAGCCGAGCCGGCCTGTAGCTCCCTGCGAAGCCCTGCATCTGCAATCGCCTGAAAGAGCCGTAACATAAACCCTAAACCTGAAACACCCTAAACCCAAGGAAAAATTCAGATGCAGGGTGACTCCATGTCGTAGCTGACTTCGCAGGGCCTCGACAGGAGGATCTGCTAAGCCAAACAGGAAGCACCCCCGGAAACACTCAACCCTATATAGAATCCAAAATATGAAAGCTATAAAATTTATCCTCAACCCCGGAAGCCCTCGGCCCCAGTACAAACCCTTGACCCGGCATGAAGAAATAAAGATAAGATAATATAGGAAGCCCCATGGTTGAGTGCTTTAGGGTTTATTCTAAAGCTGAGTGCTCGTAAAACTCTCGCCCGGATCTGTCGAAGCCCAGTCTTAAGTCGTAGAGTGGCCAGACGGCGAAGCGGAGCACTGCGAGCTGGAACTCGGAGAAGAAAAGGGTGGAGCTGTTTTTCGACAGGGATTCTGTAACTATACATGTGCAAGCAGCTTGGTGTAGCCGTGATGTTTCAAGACAGTGCCCTCTAGAGTCCATTTTGGGAAGCAGCAGCAGACCTTGGGCCTCGGCATCGGCAAGGCCATATATATATATATATAGACACTATATATATATATATATATATATATATATACAGACATGTATAACTCTCTCTCTCTCTCTCTCTCTCTCTCTCTCTCTCTCTATATATATATATACATATACATCGCGAAAGCCGCAGAATCCCCACCCGTGTGGCACAGGTTGGGCTCGCCAGAGATGGCGAAGCAATGGTTTTCTCGCGGTGAGCTTTGTGCACTGCAGCAGTCTCTGCTGCAGAGTTCGCTTCCCCCTCCTGTGGATTGGCTGGACTTTGAGGCGGAGGCGGTGCGAGAAGCACTCTACTGGGCGATGAAGAGTGCTGATGAGAATCGCGACAAGTCCGCTCGCGTCATAGCAGCACTGTGTCTCTTAAGATTCCAGTGGGAGGACCTTCTTAAGGAAACCGGAGCGGATCATGGCCAAATGTACAACGGATACAGCTATGTGCCGGCAGAGCCTGAGTATCCGCGGCTCACAGAGCAGGAGCGGGTCAGGGCGCTCACGGCAGAGTGGAGCCACAGCCGAGTCGACCGGCAGGTTCGCGAGTTGCGACATGCTCTGAGAATTATCCCCGCTTATTTCGGTTCCAACTTGAACCGAGAGTGGGAGAGCTACTTCGAAGCTGCTACGGAGCAGCTTCAGATCACGATGATGCTGCTGGAAATCGTGCACAACAGAGACTATAGACTGCTTGAAGGCCTCGAAATGGAGGAGAAGAGTTAGTGCTCCTGCTAGCTCTCCGGAGAGACTCCTTCTGCTGATCTTGGCCTTGCAAAACGTCCGGCCGGAGGCGTAGGTGATCGTAGGTGTTTGTAGGTGGTCACTCTGGGCCACCTGGCTAGGCAGGTGGCGTAGGTGGCGTAGGTGGTCTTATTTCCTTACCTTTCCATGGATCTGGAGGCGTAGGTGGTGTAGGTGGCCTGCTTTTCCTTACTTCTCAGGTCGGGCCAGGCGTAGGTGGTGTAGGTGGCGACCCTGGCTTAGGCCTTCAACATGGGGGCCTGGCGTAGGTGATTGTAGGTCTGTAGGTGGTACTCTGCGGCGAAGCTGCTGGCAGGAGCTTTTCTGGAATCGCTGCTGTCTGTTTCTTTGTGGATTTAGGAAGCAGAAGTAGAGCTGCAGACTGGGATTTCTTGGCCTCCGCAGCTACCTACTTTCAGCTTCTAGTTTGCCCCTCTCCTCCTAGCTTGGCCAGACCGCAGCCATGGTTGCCGCCTTCGAGGACGCTCAAGTCGAAAGCCTCGAAAGCCAGACCCAGCCGTTGCAGGACACGGCAGAGCCGCAAGCTTGTGTACTCTGCCAGAAGACCTTCGCGGCCCAGGACCTGACCTGGCGGTGGACAAGCAAGAAGTGCAAGACCTGTGCCGCTCTGGAGATGAAGTTGTGGCGGCAGCTCAGGCTGGGGTCCTTCGAGCCATGGAAGAATACCACCGCGGCAGAGAAGGCGGAGTTCTACAAGGGCTCAGGCGAGTACAAAGACTGGCCGACGCTCGAAGCTCGTCTCACGGACGTCCTCACGTCCCGTGCCGTTCGCTTCCAGAAGGAGTGTGAGAAAGGTGAGTACTTGCCGGCTACGGTGTACTTGGCGAAGGGCTTTACCCAAGAGCACATCGACCATTGCGATGATCGCCGCGAGCATCCCCACCTCGGCGAGACTATCAGAATCCCGATTCAGTCTCGCAGCACCGGCGAGATCAAGGAGTCGATTCAGGAGGAGATCAACAAGAGGGTGAAGGACGTTCGCAAGAAGAAGGGGGACCCGACCACTAAAGACTGGGACCTACCGTCGCACACCACGAAGGAGAGTCAGACAGCAAAAGCGGAGACAGCCGCCAAGAAAGCGGCGGTGAAGGCGAAGAAGCAAGCTGTGGCTAACCTCGCTGTGGTGCTCCGTCAGCACCTGGGAAGGGAAGGAGACCGACCCGGCGCTGCTCGCCAAGCTGAAGGACCTGAAGTGCAAGCTGGGCCAGTGGAAGCTTTCGGCCGAGCAGGTCCTCGCGAAGAAGGACACCGAGGAGGTCGTCCCCCTTGCCTTTTCCAAGAGCGACCTGAAGACCTTGAGCAAGGAAGTACAGGACGTGCTGGGGGACTGCAAGCAGGCCCAGAAGGAGAAGAACAGGTTGAAAAAGGCCGCGAAGGAAGCGAAGCCGGCAGCGACGGAGGCAGAGAACCCGCCTGCCCTAAAGAGACGCAGGGTCAACAAGGGCAGCTGAGCCGTCGCCGAAGTAGGAGGTTTCACGTGATCCTCCGCCCAGGTAGCATGAATCATCGCATGCAGGCATGCATCTTGCAAGGCCATAGTTTTTTAGCAGCAGGTAGTTTTTTCTTGTAGCTTTCTATAATTCGATGCAATCTAATTCAAGACAACGAGAACCGATGCAGACCACTGAGGACGAAACAAGCAAGGAGTTGCGAAGACCATGGTCAGAAGCGTCGTTGTGCACAGCTTCACTCTTTCTGCAGCCAGTTCTGCTCCAGACCCTGTGTAGCCTCGCCCCTGCAGTGCCTTGTACAGTATGCGGCAGCGTCAAGCTTGTCTGTACAACGCATAATATAATATCTGTCCAGAATATATTCTTGTTCGAACTGGCAGGCGAGCCCCGACACCGCGAGGCGTTCGTTGAGAGAACGTTCGCGGTCCCCCAGGGCGACGTTCGAATGGCGCTGGTGTTGGAAGAAAAGCATCGGCCTGGGCGGTGCCGTCGTGTGGTGGTGGAAGTGGTTCAAGTATCCATCGGCCCGGGACCACACTTCGGCAGAAGCCGGCGAGCCGGCCGCGGCATCGTCGCGGGGCACGAAGCGGAGGTGCGAGAGGTCTGAGTCGGAGGACTCCGAGCAGTAGCTGCCAGTTTTTGCAATTGCTGTGCATTCGCGGCATGTCGCATGTCACAGCAGATGCACTGTATAGAGAGTCTTCTCAAATCGAATTTGCTTTCGCCGCTGCCGTGGGACAGCATGCCCGTGAAAAGCGTGAGCCCTTCACAGCTGGAAGTAGTGCAAGCTTCGGCCTTATTCTAATAAGCAGCCCGATACAGATCCCCGTCAGGGCTATATGCGGCCGTATTAGTTGGAAGCTGTGAGCTGGAGGGCAGTAGTGCTTGCCCTGTGTCTGTACGGCATCATGTACCTCGTGACGAGGAACGAGTTACGACTATGTGTGCTAGCTTACCTATTACTACTCGAAGCTATCGAAGGTAGCTTCGCTAGAAACGAAGTTTCGTTCGCTATCGTCGCTCGCAGGAGAGTTGCCTCTGACATGCGAAGACAGGATAGCTGTGACTTGGAATGGCTACGACGGTGTGTGACCGTGGCCATTCTGGATAAAGTCCCCCATCAGGGGGGGTAATTTTGAAGTAGTGGGGGATAGAAGGGGAACTTGGCTATTTAGCCAAGCGAGAATGGCCTCCCCGCGCTCCCCTTCTGCTTCGCGGACGGCTAGCCCACAGTCTCCAGCTACTACGGTGATTCCGGCTAGTCCTGGAGGCGAGGAGCCAGGGAGTCCAACCGTCTTGCCCACGGCTGTGCCGGAAGAGCAGGGCGTTGGACCGGCTACCCCCTCCAAAAGGATAGGATAGCGCTCTTGTGCAGAAGCGTGCGGTCCTAAATAAATACCATGAGCATCTGGCGTCGCGGGGCTTCGGTGTGCTCGATCTACCCTCGGCCTAGAGGACGCGGAGGATATTGGGCACCAAGTGGCCGAGGAGCTGGGCGTTGGCTACGACGAGTACATCGGCGACTCGATCTACCTGTGGATACAAGAGGCCCGGGAAGCTCGGGACCTGGTGGAGAGAACGTCGGGATACAGGGCGACTTCGCTAGCGTGGGTTAACCTCAGCAAGCGGCCGGCGATCGAAGGCATCGGCCTTCAGGAAGATAGCGAGCCGGAGCCACCGAAAGGGGATAGGCAGAAGCGCTTGGTCAACGAGGGCTCCCTGGCGCAGGCTAGGGAAGAAAGGCTACAAGCAACCTGGGCTATCAAGCTCAAGGAAGAGCTAGAATTGTGCGAGGCGCCGGTGCTGAAGAAGCTACAGGGGTGCCTGGACCCGGATAGAGCGGTGTTGGCGCTAGCGGGGAAAACCCGGGCTAGCACTCTCAAGCGCTACGTCTCGATACACGTGAGATGGCGGCTATGGCTACGGGAGGCTAAGAGTGGACGCCCCCCTGGGCTACCGGCCGACCTGGCCGACTACATAATGGCTAGGGGCGACGAGCCCTGCGGGCGAACGGTCCCCGAGGCGATCCTCAAGGCCATCAGCTGGATAGAGAGGGTCGCGGAATGGGCGACCGAGTCGAGAGCTACCTCAGGCAGGATAGCGTGGGCGATCAAGGATACGGTCGTCGAGAGGCTATCCTGGAAGGCGCCCTGGACGCGGCGAGCCCCCCGATATCCTGCGGCTATCCTGGCTAGGTGGGAGCGCCTGGTCCTGGATACAACTGTGGCCGTCGGCTGGAGAGCTTGGGCCTGGGCTAAGCTCCTAAAGGTTTGGGGCAGCTTGCGATGGTCGGACCTCCAGGCTATGGTCCCAAACGAACTGGCTATGGTGGAAGGTCGGCTATCCACCATCCTGCGACGGACGAAAACCACCGGGGCTAACAGGCGCATACGGGAGCTACCTGTATGCATCTCGGAGAGAGCCTACTTCGAGGACCCTGGCTGGCTACAGGCGGGCTTCGACCTGCTAAAGAACCACGCGGGCTACCAGCGGGACTATCTCATGCCCAGGCTAGGCGAGAGAGGCGCCCTGGAGAAGAAGATGGCTACCTACGCAGATGCGATGGTGGCAACAGCGGGGCTACTGGCTATGGTGGGGATCCCGACGGTTGCCCGTGGCTACTGGTCGGAGCACAGTGAGAGAGCAGTGCTACCCACCGGGCTGAGCCTAAAGCCGATCCCGCCGGCAGATAGAGATATGCTAGGACGCTGGAAGCCCGAGGGCTCGGATACCTACATCCGCTCCTATGGCGGAAGGGTCGCCCGACTCCAGGCTATCTACGCAGAGGCGGCTAGGGAAGAGCAGCTAGATGAGAGGGAGATTGCTGGCGACCTTGGAGGCTGGCTTTTCCGGACCGGCAAGGCTAGCGAGCAGGAAGCTGAGAAGCTGTCTGGAGATAACAAACATTTCGCTTAGGAGTGTGTTGCCCTATAATCCTGTAGATGAGCTGTTTGCCACATGATTTTGTATAGTATGGAACAAATGTTCCACTGTGGTGTTTAGGCTCAAGGGACGCACCCAAGACAGCCGTGCGCCCGAGGAAAAGTGAAGTGCGAATATCTGTGTGAAGTGAAAGGGTCCGGAACGTACCCGTAAAGCGTTTTATGGTAGCGGAGCTGAAGGCCAGGACCTTCGGCTAAAGAAGAGCCCAATACAAGGAGAAACGAGCCTTGGGCCCCAGTGTCACGGAAAGTGAAAAGAAAGGAAAGTTGAATGGCCACGCCAAGTCCAGCTGGAGACGCGGATTTGCCTGTGTCCCCTGGTCACGGTGGTCAAGGAGGAGATACACCAAGTGATACGCCAATGGCGATGCCTGCACCAGATGGAGTTGCAGGAGGATCCCTTCAGGCCCTGATAGGGAACCTGTCGGCAGCAGCGCAAGCTTTGGCAAGTGCTGCAGGTACAGGAAGTACCAGAAGTTACGACTCTGCAGCTAAGCTGGTGAAGAGTCCGGATGTGTTCGCTCCAAAGAATCTGGAGGAGGAAGTTTCACAGTGGCCAGATTGGAGTTTCAGTTTCAAAGTGTTTGTGGGCTTCATTGATCCCACCTATGCAGAAGAGTTGAAGAAAGTGGAGCTGGCACCACCAAATCCAGCAGATTATACAGTTGGTGAAAGAGAGAGAAGTACAAAGCTGTATGCGATTTTGGCCTCGTATCTTAGGAACAGGCCATTGAAGTTATTGAAGTCAGAAGGAAGTCCAGATGGATATTCTGTCTGGAGGAGACTGTTTGAAGAGTTGGAGCCGTCAAGCCGAACAAGAGGGCTGGCAATGGCTCAAGCTCTAGTGAGCTTTCCCCAGATGACGAAGGGGACTTCTATCTTAGACTATCTGCTTACCTACGAAAAACTGGTGGCAGAATACGAAAAACTGTCCGAAGGAAAACCCTACGATGAGAATTTGAAAATCGGAACAGTACTCAAAGGTTTGCCAAATGAGTTGAGGAAGCATATCCTGATAGGATTGACCCCTACGACGAAGTACGCAGACATCAGGAAGAAGTTGCTTGAGTATGAAAGAAGTACCCAATCGTGGAATGCGGAGAACATTTTGCAGTCTTTCAACATGGAAAGCGCAACGAAGAGTACACCCTACAATGGGCCACAACCAATGGATATTGATCGAGTGAAAGGAAAAGGAAAAGACAAAGGAAAAGGAAAAGGTCACGACAACAAAGGAAAAGGAGGAAAAGGGTACAACAACAAAGGAAAAGGAAAAGGAAAAGGATACGACAACAAAGGAAAAGGAAAAGGAAAAGGATACGACAACAAAGGAAAAGGAAAAGGTGGTTATAGAAATGCACGAGCAGTGGACGCTGGTGGCTACGGGAAAGGAAAGTTCATAGGAGAGTGCCACATATGCGGAAAGACAGGACACAAAGCAGCTGATTGCTGGCAGAATCAAGGAAAAGGAAAAGGAGGTAAAGGCAAAGTGAGACAGGTAGAAGAGGAAGGAACCCATCAAGGAGATCACGAAAAGAGTTCCTCTAGCAATGCCCCTCCTGCGAAGAATGAGACTGGTCAAGTAAGGCAGATTACAGCTGAAGCAGCGCGCCAAGCAAGAAGAGTTGAGATGACACAAGAATGGAACGATGAGGATGAAGAGCTCAACTTTGTGAGATTGTGTCAAGAGTTTGAAGGTTTGGTTCAAGGAGAGCTGAGAAGAGTTGAGGAGTTTGATATCTCTTCGAGCGATGAAGTGGAAGAGATCGAGGAAGAACCGACTGATGGTTTGATGGAGTGGTACCAAGGATGGTGGTTCTTGGAAACAGAAGTTGAAAGAAGTGTGAGAATGGTTTCTGAAGGAGATGATGTGAGAAGAGCAGCAAGAGAAGTGGATGCATGTGAGGTAGTGCTCGACAGTGGAGCTGACTGCCATGTGTTGCCTATGGATTGGGCAGAAGAAGTCGGAGAAACTTCGAACTTTGAGTACCATCTGAAAGATGCGCAAGGGAAAGTGATCCCAACGTTGCCTGTGAGGCAGAATGTGACGTTTGTTTTCACAAAGGAGTCTGGAAAGAAGTTGAAGATCACTGACAGTGCTGTTTGCGGCAATGTCACCCAACCTTTGTTTGCGGTAGGAAAGATGTGGAAGCTAGGTTGGGGTACGGTGAATGAAGATGGAAGATTGTGGTTGAAGAAAGGAAGTGTTCGGATACCGATATACTTCAAAAGGAATTCCTCAATGGCGAGGATGTGTATACGGAGACTTGAAGGAGAAGAGATGACGGTACAGCCTGTGAGGCTGGAGCGAGAACTGAAGAATGAGTTGAAGAGCAAAGAAGATGAAGATGGTTGGTTTGTGCTAAATGACGGCACGCCTGCAAGGTTTGATTGGTTTATGGGGAAGACGTTTGACCCAACGGGTCAGTTCCCTAATAGACTCTATGAGGGAGCAGGAGATGAAGGCGATTATTTTCCTTATAGGACAACCTTGCTAGGAAAGATGAAAAGAAGTGGAGAAAGAGTGTTGAATGAAGTGGATTGGAAGAGTATGGATTTCTTTGAGTGTACGGAGATCTGGAAGGATCGCGAAAGAGTGCAACTTGGGGCGAGTCCTCAAGCAAGGTTTGAGGTGATGGTCACCTTGTTGGAAAAGGGATTGAAGGAACCGAGTGACTATGGGTTGCTCACGAACTTGGAAGAGCTTGAAAGAGAACTGGCACAAGAAGGAGTGCCAATGGAGGTCACAGGAACCTCCTCAAGTTCGAGAGACAAAAAGGAAAGTGAGAAAGAGGAACCGAAGAGAGGAGTTCCAGTGATTGGTGAAGATGAGGAAGAAGTGATGGTGATTGGACCAATGAAGTTGACACGCCAGAGTGAGTTGAAGGAGATGAAAGCGGCGTGCAAGTATCTGCATATCTCGAAGAATGGATCGAAAGAGATCTTGTGGAAAAGATTGAAGAAAGAGGTTGCGCTGAGCAAAGTGAAAGCGCAAGCCCAAATCTCTGAGGATATCAGAAAGGAGTTTGAGAGAGAACCAATTCCAGAGGCTCTGCCTGCTTTGCCGAGCCCTGAAGAGATTGAAGCGCATGAGTTGACGCATTTGCCGAGAGCGCCCTGGTGTGAAGCATGCCAGGCAGCAAAGAGCAGAGAAGACAACTTTGAAGAGACGAAAGAGAAAGCGCAACGGCCCGTGTTTAGCTTGGACTTTATGTTCACAGGAACACAAGGAGATGAAAAGGAGAGAGATCCGCTTGCTATTCAGCTTGCGGGTGTTGACAACGACACGAAGTTCCTGATAGCTATTGCGGTACCAACGAAAGGAGGAGATGCGGTTATAAACCACGCGGTAAGTGAAGTGGTAAGAGTGTTAGCCCTTTTGGGTTACGCTGAAGTGGTGATTAGAACGGATACCGAGCCAGTGATGATTGCCATCAGGAGAGGAGTTCAAGTGGCAAGAACAAGACAAGGTTTGAAGACGGAGTTGCAAGATGCCACGCCTGATGAGCATCAAGGGTTGCCTGTGGAAAGGTATATCCAAACTGTGAGGAACCTTGCAAAGACGTTGTTGGCGACGGTTGAGCAACGAAGTGGAACGGCCATCGGATCTGATGTCCCGCTTTATAGCTGGGCGTACAGACATGCAGCATGGCTGCACAACAGGTTTCATGTTGGAAGAGATGGCAGAACTGCGTTTGAAGCGACAGTGGACCGAACGTACAAAGGGAAGCTGGCCCCGTTCGGGTCAGCAGTGTTTGGAAAAGCAGTGCCAAAGACCAAGGAGAAAGGAGAACCTTGGGAGAAAGGAGTCTTTCTTGGAAAGGACTACGCGAGCAATCTGAACTTGATTGGCACAGGTAGAGGAGTGATCAAAGCGAGGACAATGAGAAGATGTGCTGAGGCATATCAGCCGGAGCTTTTGCAACTTTCGGTTGGAGCTCCATGGGATCATCAGTTGAAGGCTTTGAGGTTTAAGAAGAAGAGAATTGTGCCTATTGATGATGGGCCAGGACTGCCAAGATTGGCGGTGGAAGCTGACAAAAGAGCAGAAGAAGAAAAGAGAAGCGAGCCTTCGCCGCCGAGCGACCGCCAAGGAAGCTCAAGTTCTTCTAGCAAGAGTTCGTCGCTATCTGGAGCAACGCCAGAAGCAATGGACGACGAGAGCGATGACGATGACGATGATCCAGGAGAGGTGAGAACAAAGAGAAAAGCAGAAGATGAATTGGTGCCCGATGAAATGACGTTGGAAGAGTTTCAAAGAGAAGTTGCAAAGAGGAATGCAGAAGAAGAAGGAGAAGGGTCACCAAAGAAAGAACTAAGAGTAGACGAAGGAACTGGAGAGGTAGAAGAAAGAGTTGAAAAGGTGCCGAGACTTGGAGACGAAGCACGAGGAAGCGCGGCACGAGTGGAATACCATATTCGGAGATTCGCCAAGAGCGAAGATCCCGAAGAGCATGGAGATGAGTATGTTGATCTCGACGAGACACAGTTGTTTCTGGAAGAAAGTCGAGAGTTCCAGAGCAAGTGGAACGAGAAGGTGTGTGAGACAGAAGAGGACCTAACGGTTACTTGGTCTCACGAGTATGATGATGGGCCACCAAAGTTGGAAGATGAAGATTTGGAAAAGGTGGACCTGAAAGCAGAGAGAACAGAAATCGAGAGACTATTGGAGATGAAAGTTCTCAAAGAAGTGGAACTGGATGAGAATGGAGAGTTGAAGAAAGGACCGAATGGAGAAGAACCAAAGAGACTCAGTACAAAGTACGTGTTGGATTGGAGGCATAGGGACCTCCAATGGAAGAGGAGAGCCCGCCTAGTGGCGCGGGAGTACAAGTGGCTGACGGACTACGATCTCTCAGCGCTATACTCACCAACGAGTATTGGTTCGAGCATCAAGCTGTTATCAGCTTTGTGTGCGAGTTCAAGAGACTACGAGATGATCTCGATAGACATTTCGGACGCGTACCTTCAGGTGCCACAGAAGGAGTACACGGTTGTGAGTTTAGGAGGAAAGTGGTACCAGCTGCAGTACACCCTGCCGGGACAACGAACAGGAAGCAGTGATTGGTTTGAGCACCTACGAGAAATCCTGGAGAAAGAGAAGATGGTTTCCGATGTGGGGTTACCAAGTTTCTTCTACAAGTTTTCAGAGAACCCAGGAGAAGGTGGAACGCTGATGAGTACACATGTGGATGATTTGGAAGTGTTTGGAAAACCAAAGGAGAACCAAGCGGTGGTTGATCTGCTGCTGAAGCACAAGTTGAAGATAAAGCTGGAAGGACCAGTGAAGGTTGGAGAAGGAAAGTGTACTTTCTTGAAGAGGACGTTCTTAGGAACGAAAGAAGGAATAGAGATCAGGATGGACGGCAAGTATCTTGAGAAGTTGGAAGAGATTTTAGGTTTGGGAAAAGCCATGCCGAAGAAGTTGCCGTTTCCAATGGATTACGGAAGATCGTTGAAGGACGACACGCCCTTGGATGCAGATGAACATCATCTGTATAGATCCTGTGTAGGAATCCTACTGTATATGACACCGGAGAGACCTGATTTGGGATTCGCTACGAAGTGGTTGTCTGGGAAGTTGGCAGCGCCAACGCGAGGAGACTTAGCAGTGCTTAGGCACGTGGCAAAGTATGTGAAAGCGACAGCCCACTACGTGATAGAACACAAAGAGGCATATCCTGGAAAGAGTTTTCTAGATCCAAGTGATAAGAGAACTGAGAATGCCTACAAAGATGTTTTTACGGCAAAGAGTTTGATCGAGGTAGTGACCGACGCCGACTGGGCGACCGATCGTGAGAATAGGCAGTCAACGAGCTGCGTGTTGATTTTCGTGAACAGTAACATCGTTTACTTTCACGCGAGAAAGCAAAAAGCGACGGCTTTGAGCAGCTGCGAAAGCGAACTGGTGGCAGCTGTTGGAGGTTTGAGTGAAGGAGTTTTTCTACAAAACCTGCTGCACAGAGTTCTAGGGATTAGGCCGGAGATGGTGATTAGGATGGATTCTAGCAGTGCTAGGTCTATTCTCATGAAGAAAGGCCTAGGAAGAACAAGGCACATTGATGCAGGACTGCTTTGGGTTCAAAGACTTACTTCTGTAGGTCTTCAAGTGAAAGCGATAGCTGGAAAGGAGAACCCTGCAGATGTAGGAACAAAGGCTTTGTCGAGGAACGCTGTTGTGAAGTGTTTGGAGAGAATCGGTGTGAAAACTGGGGAAGAGAGTGAAGAGGTCAGGATAGCAAGTGACTTCAAGATCCCTACGAAGTATCTGAGAAGACTTGTGATGATGATGATGGTCCAGCAGTGTGATGGACTAAGAGAGCAAAGCAGTAGAAGCAGTGAAGGTGGAAACCTTGGTTTGGTGATGATGGTGATGATGATGACATTGGTTGTTATCATGGCTTGCAACGGTAGCTTGTGGAAGAGTCTGGTTGGAAGTGTTGAATGCATGTTTTGTTCCGCCGCTGCCGTTTTTGACTCAAGGAAGAAAGTGAAAAGAGAGGAAGTGAAAAGAAAAGAATTGAGGAGAAAAGAAGTAGAAGAAAAAGAAGAAGTGAAAAAGATGGCCGACGACGCGGCCCTCAAGACAATGATCAGTGACGAATGCCGCAGCATAGAGTCCGTAACCCTCTGGGAAAGAGAGCTCAAAAAGGAGCGAGAGAGGAGATTAACCCTGGATGCCCTATGGCCCGAAGTGCAACGCCTCAACCAAAAGTATGAGCCTAAAGAGGCGGCCCCGTCAGAAGCTGCAAAGACGGAGGTTAAAGTGCCTGAAGAGTTCAAGAAAACAGCCGAGGAATTGGCTGGAGAGGCACAGGGAAGCAAAGGAAGTGCCGAAGGAAGCCAGGCACAGGTTATGGAAGATAGAGTGAGCGAACTGAGGCAGAAAGCCTTGGATGCTTCCGAGAGGCGAAGGGGCCAGAAGGAAAGGGCAAACGAAGCCGCAGAGAAGGCGAAGGAAACAAAAGAAGAAGAAGAGAAAAAGAAAGAGAAAGAAGAGGAGGAGCAAGAAGCCTCCGAAAGCGAGGAGAAAGTGAGTTCGGAGAAAGAAGAGGAAGAGCAGAGCTCCGAAAAAGAGGAAGAGAAAAAGAGAGGTGAAAAGAGAAAGAAAGAGTCTGAGTCCAGTGATGATGAATACAAAGAAATCATGGACAAGATGGCAAAGAAGTCAGTTCTGGAAGAGGAGAAGAAAGTGCAGGACCTGCTTGGGCAGATGCGAGTTCTGCAGGAGAAAGTGGACGAAAAGAGAAAGAAATTCACGATTTATAGTGACTTGTATACTTACAAGCAAAAGCAGAAGAAGATCAAGGAGGAAGAACGAGACAGGTTGATTGCAAAAGAGATAGAGGTAAAGGAAGAGCTGAAGCGGGTAGCGGACGAAGCGTTCGTTGCCAAAGAGTCCATAGAGAAACAACTGGACAAGCTGAGAGCCGAAGAGGAGGAACAGGAAAATGAGGCTACATTGATAATGGACGCAGAGTCCGCCCTGCAAAAAGAGATGGACCAATTGAGGCCGAAACTCCATACTGCACTGGAGGAGTTGAAGGCAAAAAGGAAGGAACTGCAGGTTCCAGCGGGTGGACTGCTTCAGGGCGAAGCTGAGCAAAAGCTGAAAGAGATGGAGAGCAAGAGGATCAAAGAGATTAAAGAGCTCCAAGAAACGAAAGAAAAGGAGATCAAAGAGGAGATTGACAAAAAGGATAAAGAGATCAAGGAGCTAAAAGAGGCAAAGGACAAAGAGATTGGAGAATTGAATGAAGAAGTGAGAAAGCTGAAAAAGCGCAAAAGCAGTGCTGGGTCGACGCAAGGCCCACCGAATGAGGATGCAGAGAAGATGAAAGAGGAGCGCAAGAAAATGCGCGAGACTATCAAGGAGCTTGGAAAGAATAACAAGGCCCTCGAAGATGAGCTCCAGGTGCTTAAAGAGGAAAGCCGGATCAACGAAGATCCTGATGCGCAAAGCCAGGCAATGGTTTGCGCGGTATGTTCGCGTTTCGGACATGGTTCCGAAACGTGTTGGGATGCCGATTACAATTATACTGCCTCAGGGCAGTATGCCCCAAAGATGCAAAGGGAAGAGATGAGTAAGGAACAGTTCCAATCCTGGTACAAGAAAAACGAATTGATAATTCGAAGAGCATACGCGAACAGGTTGGAGACAAACAAGAAAAAGTACCGCACAGACAATGCGGAGAAGGGCAAAGGAAAGAAAGCCCAGCAAAAGAACAGCTAAAGGAGAAAAGGAGAGAAGAGAAGAAAGAAAGACCAAACCGGAGGTCTATAAAGAAAAAGGGAATCTGAAGGCTGAAAAGCCCAGAGGGGGAACTTCGTTCCCAAACGAGGAAAGAGTTTTCTGAAAGTTGTACGACAACTGCACCACGAGAAGCCGAAGAGTTTCTTCACGAGGAGAGTTTAAAGTGTTTGAAGTGTTTGTGGCTTTGAGCCACCACGAGTTCTTTTGAGGCTGAAAGGGCCAAAGAAGTGAACGAGTTTGAGAGCGGCCAGTAGGAGTAGCTCTGTTTCACTCGTCTCACACCACGACAAAAAGCGAGTGCACAACGAGTGTTTCAAAAGGAGGAAAGTGCGACTGTTTTGGGTTCGTTGCACCTCTAGGAAAGAAATGGCAAAAGAGGATGCACGAAGAGGGGGTAACAAACATTTCGCTTAGGAGTGTGTTGCCCTATAATCCTGTAGATGAGCTGTTTGCCACATGATTTTGTATAGTATGGAACAAATGTTCCACTGTGGTGTTTAGGCTCAAGGGACGCACCCAAGACAGCCGTGCGCCCGAGGAAAAGTGAAGTGCGAATATCTGTGTGAAGTGAAAGGGTCCGGAACGTACCCGTAAAGCGTTTTAGGAGAGCTGCGACGAGAGTGGGCTAGCGAGCGCATCGTGGAGATGGTGGCTGGTCCGGGGATACCTGAAGAAGTCGTGGCGAGCGATCCTCCCGAAGATAGACCCGACTCCTCGGCTAGTGAGCCGGAGCTGGGACCGGAACCCAACCGGAACCGGCCGAGGCAGCTCCTTAAGAAGGCTAGGTGCACGAGCTATATCATAGTTGAGCTTCCAGGGAAGAAGTACAGGCTACACAAGGGGGGCCAGGCCGGGTGCTGGATGGGCCGCCGTAGGATATTTAAGAACTCCCAAGAGTTTTCGGCGAGGCCCGAACCCAACCAGTACACGCATGTCTGTAGGCTATGCTGGCCGAAAGGCCGAGGCGAAGAGTCCCCGTCTGGTGATAGCGACACCTCTCAGGCTAGCACCGGCGACCAGAAGCCGGAGCAGGGAGAGGAAGAAGATTTCGGAGAGGTCTGCAGGGAGTACCTCCGGGGATAGTACCCCAGTTGCCCATAGCTCCGTTGCCGGCTATTCCGTTCGGCTGGGGACCGCCTTTTGCCTGAAGGGATAGAAACGCCGGGAAAGCAGCGGGGCTGGACAACGGGGGGATACGTCCGGGGGGGGCCTCTCGGGATATACTCTTTCCTTCCCATCTCTCCGGGGGCGGCGGGCCCAGGGGGAGAAAGAAGGGGAGAGAAGAGAGGAGAGAGAGAGGAGAGAATCACGTTGTTGCACTTGCTGTCTTGTCTGCTGGCTAGGACGTAGGCTGCGAGGTTCTTAGGCAGGCTAGGCTGCATGCGCACATGTCCGGCTGAGTGTGCACTGTGGGCTAGGGCACGGCACAAATGCACTTGCTGCGGCTACTGTGGCTAGGGTGGAGTAACGGACCACCAGCTTTTCTGGAGAGCCCACGCTAGGTGGGCGAGCCTGCGTGCCCTCGGGCCGGATAGCGGCACATGGCTACTGCCCCCAGCTGGGCAGACCAGACTGAGTCGGCTAGCGTCCAGGCGCAACGGATAGAAGTGCTACGCCTCTTAGAGGACTGGCTAGAGACTGACCCGGCTAGCTTGGCCGAGCAGATATACGATCGGCTAAGTCTGGATAAGCAGCACGAGCTTCTCCAGCTAGTGCGAAAGGCTAGAGACATGAGGCGAGCCGAGTGCCAGGAGGGAGCTAGCATACAGCCTGGCGGCCGGCTATCTGCCAGGCTACTCAAGTTCCAAGGAGCTAAGTCTTGGGACGATATCTCTGCGGAGCTCGAGGCTAGCCTGTCCACCACCGAGGCTAGATACCTTGAGCAGAGGATAGAGAAGAATCGGCAGCTGGCCGGGCTACGACCACACCGACCAGGGGAGACCCTGGAGGAGGATAGCGTCACGGATAACGAGCTGGAGGCTAGGGGGAGGCCCCGGAGGCTACCTGGTCTAGCGCCGGGCCGCCACCCGAACGGCTAGACATGCTACACAAAATGATGGCTAAGCTAGAGGCGGAGGTCCGCGGCACGGCTACCCCTGTTGCTAGGCAAGAGGAGCCCCATCCTGGGGCAGAGGAGGCCAGCACAGGGGATAGCACAGCGGCGAGGCCCAAGAAGCCGGCTAGGGACCCGCCGACGGTCCAAGAGTCCAAGGCTAAGAACAAGCTGCGGCAGGGGAGTGCAGCGGATAAAGAAGAAACGGCTACCACCCTGCCGTTCTCGGCTGGGCTAGACCCGGCCCAGGTCGTCAATCCGGGTCCGGGGCTACAGCAGGCTAGGGCAGCCGCGGCAGAGACCACGGCTACACCGCTAAGGGCGAGTACAGAGTACCCCGCCCAGGGCGAAAGCTTGAAGCAGTTTCTGGCTAGATGCATGCAGGGCTACCGTGGCCCGCCTTCGGACGTCCCGGCCTATGTGGCTAGGATGGAGGAGGTCTTCCGGATAGGCACCTTTCAGGACGGTCCGGATAGCAACCACAGCAGCAGCGGCGGCCAGGCAAGGGCGAGCCGGGATACGATCCCTTCCCGCCCTTGAGGCCGCAGGCTAAGAGCACCACCAAAGGACGCGGTGGGGATAGCGACCGTGGCTACATCCACCCGGATAGCAGCCACCCGCTGGACAGAAGGCCAGGAGCGGGCCGATACAACGAGGCCCAGTGGGAGGCTATGGCCGGAGACGGCCGGATAGCTCCGGAGAGGCCCGCGCTCCAGCAGGGAGCGGCGGTGAACATCAACCTGGATAGGCTACTTCGCGAAGAACCCGATGTGGTGCACCGGATAATGGCGCCCCCGCCAGTGGCTAGTCAAGCCAAGGGCCGACCACTCGGCCCGGATAGCGGCATGATCGATCAGACCTGGCTATATGTTGCTAGGGCCCAGTGGCACCTGGGGAGCTATGAGAAGGGCGGTCGCCAGGATAGAAGGATATCGCAGTTGTCGGATAGAGGCCGCGATGTCAGCGGCAAGGGGGCGATACACGACCCCAACTGGATATACAAGCTAGAGGATGAGGACTTCATCGCGGTTAGCACCCGGTCCGGCTATGCAAAAGAGCTAACAGAAGCGATCCCGGAACAGGGATGGATACTGTGCAGGCCCCAAGGGGCTACCCCTGGGGTAGGCCGATGGGAGCCTGCCGGGGCTATCTTCAGATGTATAGTGGTCTGTGATCACTGTCGGCTAGAGCAGTGCAACAAAAGGATGTGGTACTGCCTGGATACGCACGGGGATAGAGGCCATACGTGCAATAGCTGCCGGCCCCCGTCCGGCGGCCCGGCTAAGGGAGCTGGCAGGGGCCGAAAAGGCCCGGGCTAAAGCACGGTCGTATGGCTAGATCTCCCAGACTTGCGGCTAGTGAAGAAAACAGCGGATAGTGTGTGGACCTCGCGCTTTCACTTCATGTCGGCTAGTGCCTCCGGTTGCCAGAAAGAAGAGAGTGCCAGGCTAGGTTTTCCCAGGATACGTGAAACCTGGGACGGGGGGGGGGGCACTCCCTCTTTCCCAACTCTCCGCGGGGGGGGGGGGCCCGGGGTCTCGGGTTGATACTCCTTCCTTCCCATCTCTCCGGCTAGGGGGGGGAAAGCCCTGCTGAACGACCACATGGCTAGAGCTTTTGATTTCAAGAACGACAGTAGCCGAAAGGTAGCTAGCCCGTTGGCGGGCTAAATCCAGAATGGCTTCACCGCCCGACCCAGCGGAGCTAGCGAAGGGCTCCACGGATTTTCGCTACCTTTTGACCCAGAATCGGGTCCCGGATACCTCCCAGGCTACCTTGTTCAAAGCCGGGATAGACACGATAGCGAAGTTTTCGGCGAGTTTCAAGGACGAAGCCGACCTCAAGTCGGTGCTAGCCAAGGACTTCTCGATAGAGCCAGAAAGCTCACTAACAAACAGGGCGCTAGCGGCTGCCTTCGTGGTTGCATGGAGAGCCGCGCAGGCCAGAACCCGCGAGCAGGCGGATAGAGAAGCGGCTAGCGAGGTCCGGGAATGGGCCAAGCCCATCCCCCAAACGGAATACATGGCTATGCGCCAGTCCTTCTCGCAGAAGTTTGGCGAGCCCGAGGATAAGCATATTCCGGCTAAGGAATATATTGAGCGAAAGCTGCACGAGCTAGAGACGGGCGAGTTCAGGGCGGAGCCCCTGAACGAGGTGCTGTCCAGAGACGAGATAGACCCGGATGTGCTAGTTCCCCAGTGGGATAGCAAGGGCACCGCCCTCGTGCTCAAGAAGGCTACCTCGAAAGGGGCGATGCCATCCGGACCGGAGCAGCTACGGCTACGGCTAACAGTCATGCAAAATGCACTTCTCATGATAGGCCTCCAGCATCCAGGGCGAGCAGAACTCAAGGATATCGACTTCCAGCTCTTTGAGAAATACAAAGACTATCTGCTCGGCGACTTCAGAACGCTATCCGGAAACAGGCCTACAAGCAGATGGTCCTCAAGGGGATAGCCTTCGCGGACGCGCTAGTCCAGTCCTGGAAGGACGCGGCTACCAAGGAGCGGCACTTCACGACTCCGTTGTCCCTCTGTGCTAAAAGGCCGCAGCCCTGGAACTGGGATAGCACCAACACCCCGCCGGCTAAGCCCAACAATCCTTAACCCTTTGCGCCGAACCAGAACCACAGGGTTTAGATCAACAAGGCTTATATGAAAGGAACCCAAAATCTCATTTTTGTATGTGGTTGGCTTTATTTGTGTTTAAAAGTGTTTTTTTGTATTTAAAAGTATTGTTTTGTATTTAAAAGTTTTTTAAATAGGTTTTTTTGTGTTTTACAGTTGTTAAAATTCTTTTATTTTATTTTTGGTGTAAAAAATACATGTTTGTGAATTTTGTTTCTGAGTGAGTCAATTGGCTTCCTGTTGTTCTACCTGGTTTCCTGCTGCTGTATGTCTACAAAATTGTTGTTTATTTGTTGTTGAAGTTAATAATTTTTAAAATTTAATCTTTTTAAATAGTTTTGGGTTGTGATTGAACAAAGAAGGGAGGCCGTAGTGACATGTTGACTTGCCTTGAGATCTTGCCCTTACCCACACGGATCGACTGCCCTTCTCGGTTCGTGGGCACCGTTGGCCGGGTGTCAGGTTATGAGGCGATTGTATCTAGACCGCCTTGGGGCCAACGTGCCAGGGCAGTGGCATATGACACCCGGACAAATGGGCTAAAGTGCCGGGTGGGGCGGTTGAGGGGTTGTTCGCAGCCGTGCTTACAGCCTTGAAGGGGAGGCCATCCATGCTTGTCGTCACGTTTTGTTAGGGAGCCTTGCGACTTGGATCGACAGAGGCAGAGTGCCACCTTACCCACACGGATCGACTGCCCATCTCGGTTCGTGGACACCGTTGGCCGGGTGTCAGGTGTTGTCGATGGTACCTGGACCGCCTTGGGGCCAACGTGCCAGGGCAGTGGCATATGACACCCGGGCACATGGGCTAAAGTGCTGGGTGGGGTGGTCCAGTGGTTGTGGCTTTTTTATTTTTCTCCCAACCAGGAGGGGAGGCCATCCATGCTTGTCACGTTAGTTAGGGAGCCTTGCGACTTGGATCGACAGAGGCAGAGTGCCAGTCGAGCCTCTCGAGGTTGCCTTACTTAAGTCCCTGCCCCATCGGGGTTGCTCCCCACACCGTTGGCCAGGTCTAAGTGTTCGGTTTGAATCCAAGCCTAGTGAACGCCTTCTCTTCCATTTCCTTCTCTCCCATCGGTCTTCATCGGCTTCCAGCCCATCGAGAAGTGGATGCCAACTGCTGGGATCTCAGCATCAGCTTGCTTCAGCTACTTCCATTATTATGGTACAGTCCTGGCACCGAGGCTCATGACGAGGATCCTGAGGACATGCTGCCATCGCAGAGGACAAGCTGCCTTGCATAGTCAGTGAGCGTGTCATGTATCGCAACTTGCCGCTGCAGCAGTTGTGCTCGCTGTTGCCCTGCGTAATCTACTATAGTCGTGTTACAGCTGCTCTGTCTCAAGTCTAAGTCGTAGTAGGCCCCCCTGCAAGCCGGCAGATGTCGTCGACGTCGTGGAGTGACAGTGAGTCTGTGGGCTCGGACTGGGTTCTGGTTGACGATGAGGGTGCAAGCACTGCGGGCTCGGTCGCGGACAGTTTTGACGACGATGATTCTGTGATTCCGTTCGACACGATGCTAGAGGAGTGCTTTACGACATTCTGGATGTTTCTGAATTCTCAAGAGCGTGGGCAAGTCTTGCAAGTAGCATGGTCTGTCAATGAGCAGATCATGTTCACACTCTTTCCGAGACTTCGGCGGGATTTTCGGCAAGGCAGAGTGCCAGGAATTTTATATTACAATGTGTCAGACGAATTTCTGGCGTTACTGCTTCAATGATTTGTCGTGTTTGTACAGCCTCCGAGACCGTATTACGGATGTTGGGGAAGGCAGAGTGCCGGGTTTGCGTGTGTTTAGAGGATTTTGAATTCGACGATCTCGCCAGCAGAGCTAGACTGTCCGATTTGAGACCTCAGCGGTAGTGTGCGCAACTTGGATTCAAAACGGTTACCCAGCATGACATGCTGACTACACAGTGCCGGGTGGCAGTGACGTCCTCAGGACCCTGCTGTCTCCGAGGCTGGCTGCCTGCCTGCCTGCCTGCATAGTCTGTCAGTGAGTTGCCTTGCACCATACATGATCGACATCTGTCTGCCGGCCAGGGAATCAAGTGATTCATTCATACTGATGTAACAGTAGTAACACAATGTTACATATCATTGATTAATGTACTGTATAGTGATGCATTAGTCACTGTTAATGTTTTAATCTTTGGACAATTGAAGTGTGCTCGATGAAAGCAGTGATCCCGACGACCTGCTCTGTCTCTAGTCTAAGTCGTAGTAGGCCTCCGTGCAAGCCGGCAGATGTCGTCGACGTCGTGGAGTGACAGTGAGTCTCTGGGCTCGGTCTCGGACTTATTGGCTGTTGGCGAGTTTGCAAGCACTGCGGCGTTTGGGGGTTCGTTTGTGGGCTCGGTCGCGGACAGTTTTGACGACGATGATTATGTGATTTATTTCGACGAGCTGCTAGAGGAGTCCTTTTCGACATTGTGGATGTTTCTGAATTCTGAAGAGCGTGGGCAAGTCTTGCAAGTAGACTGGCATATCAATGACATGATCCTGTGCGTACTCGTTCCGAGATTTGTGCGGCAAGGCAGAGTGCCAGGAATTTTACATTACAATGTGTCAGACGAATTTGTGTCGTCACTGAATCAATGATTTGTCGTGTTTGTACAGCCTCCGAGACCGTATTACGGATGTTGGGGAAGGCAGAGTGCCGGGTTTGCGTGTGCTTAGAGGATTTTGAATTCGACGATCTCGCCAGCAGAGCTAGACTGTCCGATTTGAGACCTCAGCGGTAGTGTGCGCAACTTGGATTCCAAAAGGTTACCCAGCATGACATGCTGACTACACAGTGCCGGGTGGCAGTGACGTCCTCAGGACCCTGCTGTCTCCGAGGCTGGCTGCCTGCCTGCCTGCCTGCATAGTCTGTCAGTGAGTTGCCTTGCACCATACATGATCGACATCTGCCGGCCAGGGAATCAAGTGATTCATTCATACTGATGTAACAGTAGTAACACAATGTTACATATCATTGGTTAATGTACTGTATAGTGATGCATTAGTCACTGTTAATGTTTTAATCGTTGGACAATTGGGTGCTCGATGAAAGCAGTGATGCCGACGACCGTTTCAAGGTGCTCAGGGAGTTCCGAGGCAGAGTGCCAGACTTCTGCTGCTGACCATCAGAATCAGGCCAATCACATTGACCTTGGCAGTGATTACTGGAACGAAGCCGTGCAACAACTTCGGTGGAATTGTTTACACTGTGGCAGATCAGCTGCCGACTATACCACCGGGCTCCGAAAGATCCAAAGGGCTGCACAATTGGATCAACGAATCAAATTGGCAGTTGAGGCCATCTCAGATTTCGGAGATATGGATATGAAGTTGTACAAAGCATGGACCGGCCAGACAGATGTGCTGCCTGGGTCGATCCCGCCACCTCGGCCATGCCAGCATGATGTCGAGACGTGGCCCATGGATGATGTTTTGATTTACGACCATCCCCAGTGGCAACTGTTTGTTGGCAGTATTGGTTGCCCGATCCGATATGACCAGCTCCGGGTCAAGCCTGACATTGTCATCTCTATGAATGCAGATGACAGACCTCGGAATTTTGAGCCATGGGACTGGTATCAGTATTTGGCGAATTGTGGACCGTTTGGCACTGCACATCTTCGGTATGGTGGCTGGGATCAAACACATGCCAATGACTTTGATGCTGAACAAAGAAGTCATGAGTTCAAGACCATTTGGCGCCGCCTCATTTCAGATTTCAGAAAGATTATGATGTGCTGGCAGCGCTCAGCAGAGGAGTTCAGCCAGAGTCAAAGGCAGAGTGCCATCAAGGGCAAAATGATGGGCAAGGCCAATGGCGGCAGGGGCAAGGGCAAGACAATCAGCAAGGGCTACAGCGGCCCCTGTCAGGTTTCCAATCACATGCAAAGCCAGAAGGCATCGACGAAGGGCTCATTTGGCTATGGCTGCTCCTATGACAAGGGCTTCAGCAAGGGAAGTGACATGGGCAGCCTGTTCGGAAGAGCCGCTGATGGAAGGCAGAGTGCCGATGGAAGGCAGAGTGCCTTGAAGGTGGCCGATGAGACATTCCCTGGTGAGCTCGGTAATGCTCTTGCTTTGTTGGAGGCGATGAAGCTTCAGGGAGGTGGTCGGAAGCGTGGAGGCAAGAAGAGGCCAATTCGTGTGCTTGTCCATTGCTACGGTGGCATTAACAGGACCTGTGCTGCTTATTGTGTCCTAGTCATGGCCTTTGCCTCGATGACCATGGAACAAGCCATTGTCAGGTGGATCAACCACCGAGCCTACTATGCTCCATTCCGGGATCGTGAGTACATGATTGAAGCACTGCTGGAAATGCAGGATGAGCTGCACACGTACAGTTGATCATCGACACTGAACCCGAAGTCCATGGTCAAACAGTTCTGCTCCAATGAATGATTCTGAGCCGTCGAAATTTGTGTCCCGACACTGGCCCAGCCAGAGAGTCCTGGACCCGACACTGGACTGCTGGCTGGAAGTGAAACACAGTCCTTACCTTGAAAAGGCTAATAGTTACATTCCCACTTTCAGCTGGCAGTCACAGCTTAATTCGTGCGTTTAAACCTGGCTGCCGGTGTTACTGACTGAGCTTAAAAAGAAAGTGAGATCATGCCCGTCTCGGTTGTGGAAACTGTCAGTTCCTTTGTCGGTTGTGCCGACATGGTGATCAGGGCCGCTGGGGCGATTGGATGAGTGAATCCAGCCGGCGACTCAGTGGGTGCAAATGTGACTTTAACAGTCAGTCTCCGGTGATTGTAATGAGTGCTCATTTTTGCCTACTTGTGCTGTTGCAGCTGTCTGGGTTCCGGTGTAAGGCAGAGTGCCCTTGTCCCATTTGTGCAGTGGGCAAGTCATTATCCGCCATGGAAAACACGGGCGCAGTTCGCCAGCGCACTCGGCTGCAAGAGTTTTCAAGTTGGCAGATGGCCAACTTGAGCAACGCCGGTCAATCCCAAAGAACAAGTCAGGTCGGGAAGGGAGGAAGTAAGGGAGGAGGAAAGCCAGGGCCAGGGCAGAGTGCCAGTGCGAGCAAGGGCGATCTTGGCAAGGGCAAGGGAAAGGGCAAAATCCCGATGCAAGACCCCAACCAGATCCTTTACACATACTTCATGTGCGTGGAGGACGTTTGGCAGGCAGTGGGCAGTGTATGTGATGATAATCATAGCATGTGTTGATTGTGAGTGTTTCTTACTGCTTGACTGGATGTCTCCCTGCAGGTTCGATATGAATTCTTCAAAGCGAACGGCATCGCCGCTTGGGCGCAACCCGGTGCCACGCAGGATAACACTCACAAAAGTTATCCGCACTGGTCCTTGCGCCCCACGGCCCAGACGGCCCTTCAACGCTACCAATGGTGGCCAAAGTGCATTAGATGGCCACTCAGATTCAAGCAATGCTTCGACGCTACATTTATTTATTATCTTATACCTACGGATCTTAATACTGACTAGAATCAAGTAGCAACTTCAACATGATCTCAGTTCAGGATCGATCAGCATGCACCGCCAGCTTACCTGAAGCTGGAACTCACCGGTGCAGGCATGCAAGTGATGACGGAGAGAAGATGGCTCTATTCCTGTAATGAGGGCTGGGCGCGGGGGGTGGAGAATTTGACGCTGTGGGACGGGGAAGTCACCGACGGTGACCAAATCTTGTGGACCACGACCATGGTGAGATTCGCTTACGACGAAGATGATCCGGAGGCCTGGAATGAAGAGCGTGTGCAAGATGAGGAGGATTACAACGAGTTCGAACCTATGATTGAGCAAGTTCAAATGACACCTGTAGACAGCGAATTCGTTCAAGTCGAAAGGCCGTGAGAAAAAAGGGCAGAGTGCCTTAAAAGGCAGAGTGCCAAAGGCAGAGTGCCCACCATTGGACCATTCAGTGAGTGGGTTGGCCCAAATTCCAATATCAATTTAATTTTCAGGCCAGGACAGTGACGAAGGCAGAGTGCCAGGAAGGCAGAGTGCCAGGTGGGTCAGGCTTCGTCGACTGACTCTTCTCAAGTTTTTCAGTGCCGATGTCTGCTCATGTGGACTTCTGCCTGCCTTTCGCACAGCAACAGGTTATTTGTTTGTGGTGCAGGCAAACCAACAAGTCATGATCAAAGTTGTGAGTGTTTTGGAGAAGGCCTCGTCGCTGTCAGAGTAGTGCCTCCAGAAGAGCATTGCTTGCTGCAGAAGCAAAACTGTGAGTGCTGAGACTTCTGAAGACCGAGCACTTCTGAGTTCTGTTGGATGTGTTGGGTTTGCGACTGTGCTGAGAGAGTCTGAGTATGAATGAAAGTGACCATGCAAGGTTTGGCCGTCAGCTGGCGTCTCCAGACCCCAGGATTGCTGGTCATCGGTGCTGTTCTTAGCTTCCGATCATGCTGCTTCTGCGTTGCCAAATTCAACTTAGCATTCTCGGGCTTCTGAAGTGTCATGTCATGATTGTTTTGCCTATGGCTTATGATGGTTGCTCAGGTTTCAAATGTTGCTGCAGTGGTCCTTGAATCATGGCATATGGCAGATTTGAATATCAACACAGCCCTTGAATTAGGTTTCATTCGTGTGCTAAGCTCCCGATCATGCTGAGTCTGTCTGGCCCCTCAATTAAGTTAAACTCCGTGTAGCTGCTGCTTCAATAAAAGTGTCATGTCATGATTATTCTGTCGATGGAGTTGCTCAAAGTGAAGTGAGTCGTGGTCCTTGAATGATGGCATATGCATGATATTTAATGTCAATGTGAGCATAATATCAAAATATAGTTGATATAATTTAAATTGTGTCAAATACTAGTAACTATAATCTAACAACACATTGACGTCAGAGGTAGTATATCATTTCGACATTATAAGGCAGAGTGCCGCCTCGCCATTCTTTGCAGAGTGCCTTGAGCTGGACTGAGAAGGCTGAGTGCCTGCATCTGGCTGGACAAGGCAGAGTGCCGCAATCTGGCTGGACAAGGCAGAGTGCCGCAGGATGACAGCGCCTGTGCATACGAGTCCGCTTGGTCAGACGTTTTGGGCCAATGTGCGAGCCGGCAACATCACCTGTGAGTTTTACGAACAAGAGCTGGATGGATCCTTGCAGATGGGTGGGAATTATCCCTGGCCGATCAAAAAACCTCTAGAATACTATGTCACAGCCTTCGGTGAGGTCCGCCTGCAATTCCGCGTGAGAGGCGGGAAAGGATTCAAACAGTGCAAGTGTGAATGGAAATACATCGGTCATGGAATGAATCGGGACTCAATGATTGCGAGGATCCACAGCCGTGGGTCATCGACATTCTGAAGCTTCTGCGCGAGGTCAGGATTCCTCGGTCTGAAAGGCAGAGTGCCGAAGTCCTCAAAGCCTCGACAGTCGCAGCAGAGGCCCTGAGTCTGGTGGATTCTATTCCTGAAGATGCTCTGGACTTCCATCATCCGACAGATCAGGTGCACCTCTGTGTCAAGCTGCACAGGCCACTCGCAAAGGATGAAAAAGAGTGTGGAAACCAATTTGACTGGCGTTTTCTGCAATCTCGAATGTTCACAATGCACAGGTGCCCTCGGTCGGACCTCTGTCGACATCGACGAGCTCTTGCCGAGCATGGCTTCAAGCACACGACCCTGCTGTCCCTGCAGAAGTGCAAAATTCGGCAGTGCCATCGTCTGCCGTAGGAAGCCTTGAGCTGCCTTCAAGTGATTCAAGACTTGCGACATCTTGGATGTCGCACGTGAAAAACGCTTTGCTTGAGCCAAAACTATGTAATGCAGCAAAAAGTTCATAAATGTTATAAAAATAACTCCAAATAACTTTAAACTGCTTTGAAACAACGAAAATACACAACTCCAAATAACTCCAAATAACTTTTTTCGTCGTCAGCCGGTTTCAAGATAACTCAACATAACTTCCTTAAAAAAAGGGTCGAAGTTATTTGGACTTGTGGAGTTATGTTGAGTTATGTTGAGTTATGTGGACTTATGTGGAGTTATATGGACTTATAAGTCAACATAACTTCGGGGCTACTTAGGTAGACAATGACAAACCTGATAAAAATTATGTCTTCAATGCTTAGATGAAAAACCAAATACAGAGAACATCACAGAGAGAACTTAGAGAGAAAACACAAGAGCATTGTCAAAATACTCAAGAAAAGGAATTAAGCAAAAGAAAAGAGTATAGAGAACAGAACAGAGACAAGGTCTTAGAACAAAAGAAAACCTACAGAGAAAACAACACAGAAACAATATCAAACTACAGCAAAAAATATTACAGTAAAAACAAAGAGCAAATACTAACCAAAGACAAGCAATATCAAATACAAGTGATACAATGCCCTGTTTGTAAATGTCAAATAGGAAAGTATCGTGCGCGAACAAACGAATAAACATCAACATAATTTGTTACAACCAGCAGAACCAGAAGAATAAGCAACCATAATATTATTATCAAATATAATATTATCGTTGAACCCCCCACTACGCCCTAGAAGGTAACAAACTTATCCCAATGGCTAACCCGGCTAACCCGAAGCTCTACAATCTTGGCTTTAGTTGTTAAAACGCTTGAGTAGCGATGATTTTATATATTGAAAACAAGCTACTTCAAGCAAATATTTTGATAAAAATGTGTAGGGAGTGAAAAATAAAACGCTTAAGGTGCCTAAGTCATTTTTAAAGAAGATTTTAGGATTTTAACCTTGGCCCTAGGAGTTGACCCCAGTAGTGTGAAAAAATAGACAATTGGCCAACCAAAGTTCTAGGATCGCGACTTTAATATGGGCGAATTCTACGAACCGCCCGAATAAAGCCCGATTAAGCTTTGATCCAAGCCGTGGAAAAACGAAGCTAGGGGACAAGTCAAAAAGTGATGTAAAAGTAAGTGGTAGAAAAATGAAAACGAATGAGGAGCGACAACACACCTATTATTTATTGCCGGGGCTGGGGCGTGAGCGAAAACTAGAGATATGCCTAAGCGAAAATTTTAAATGAAAAAAAGAATGAGATAACGCTTAGAGGAAAACGAAGCAGAGACCCAAATCATGAATTCAGAGGGCTGAGAGGGACAATGAGAAATGAATAAGGAGACGAGGGTGAAGAACAAGTGGGATACAGTGATGAAAAACAACAGATGAAGCAGGCACGACAACACCTAACCACCCACTCCTCAGGACCCTTATTTCTACAACTTTTCCCCTGCGCACCGTCCGCGCACCCGATGTCGCGCTCCCGGCCCTTGTCCCCGCCCTCCCCCGCGCACCCGATATCGCGCAACCGCCCCTTGTCCATGCACCGTCCTCGCACCCGATATCGCGCTCCCGCCCCTTGTCCACGCCCTCCCCGACATCGTCCCCCCTCCCCCGCGCACGTCCGCGCGCCCGATATCGCGCTCCCGCCTGTTGTCCACGCACTGCAGCACCGTCCGCACACCCAATATCAAGGCCCGTCCACGGTTTAGTATTCTAAAGCTCTTCCGTTAAGATAGGGCCCGATATCACGCACCTCTCGTTGGAGCACTAAACGAGAACCCAACCCCAGAGGGGTTTCGAGAAAAACAGTGTGTTGAATGTGTTCTCCTTTCCCACCGCACCCCCGCACCCACCCACATGCACGTCACTTCTTCACACCACCGCAGCCTGGCTTTATCTGGAAATGAAAAGCAGCAAACAGCGGCACACACGACCCGACCCCACCAAGGCCGAATACCCAAAACACCCAAGCAACCACAGAAGGATGTCGATTTCTTCTCTTGCTCTTGATTGCGTCTGCTGTGGAGGAAAAGGATGCTCGTCAGCTGGAGCATCTCGGCACGCGGCTCCCTGACTGCCGGAGCCGCCCAGAAAGCCTTGCAAAAAGGGTTCGTTCTCCTGCTGAGCTTCTGGGTGACTCTTAGAGGATCCACACGTTTGCATCCAATTCAATCTGCGCACTGAATCAGAATGCCACATAATCAACGGACATGGGCCCTTTCTGCAGGGCTATTGTTCGGCACAAGATCAAGATGAGGATCATCCACCGCAGCAGCTCCACATCACCATACAGAGACGCTGAACTTGAAGCAGCGGAATCCGGAACAGACGCGCACGAATGGCAATGTAGCAATTTGCCTGTGCACGTGCCGGGGCATTCTGCCATCAACGACGGAGGCTCAATTTCGTTCCGCGCGAGCGTATCTCTTCGCGCCATGGCTCCTCCACTTTTGACGGCGATGTCTTGGCTCCGTCCACCCGGGCCTGCCCTAGCCCTGGCTCGGCTTCGAGCGCAGATGCGCGGTAGCACCGAGGCCGGGGCCCGAACTGGGGAAGAAGACGTGGACCTCCCTTCATACAGAGGCGATGGCCAGAATGCTTTGGCCCATGCACTGGCGGGACAAAAGTCTTCCCCAGTCGCCGAGGCAGAAGACACACATCGCAATTTAGGGTTTGCAATGCACTCAGGGGCGAAGGCGTCAAGGATGCGGAAAGTGGGCTTTTGTATCCCAGCACAGATTCCATGCAGTCTGTTGAGATTCAACATTCTGATTTCGACGTATACGCACAGAGCGCGTAGACTTTCAGCGGCTTCGGCTGGCCCGGAGTTCACCATATAAGTACAGTTTCGATACTTGGCTGGCCGCTTGGAGTGCTTGGTCTGTAGACTCTTACTGTCATGAAGGACAAGTATTTAGTTGTCGCAGAGTTTGGAACAAATCGTGCCCAACAACTGTAATGAACCTTGTTTGTTAGTCCTCGGCTACTGCAATGCTCGACTTCGCAATGAAACTGCATGCATTGGTGCGTTTAATAAGTTCGACGCCGAAGAGCATCCGCAATCCAGCCGATCGTCAGCCCAATCGCGTGAGTTGCCTCGAGCCGTTCGGCTGCTGACTTGTGCAGTTCGGCATGAGCATGCATGAACCGCTGACTTCGTTGTCTTCGTCGTCCTCTTCGCCCGGCAGCTCGCACTGCATAGATGGCATGGATGTAAAAACGTCTTAAGGGTGCACAAGGCGACGAAGCCACACGGGGCATCGCAGGCCCGAGATCCGAGAATTTTCGACGGCAAGATGCACACGCGGGGAGTTTCGATTGACGTCTTACCCGCGCGAGGGGGGGGGGGGGGGCGTGGTGATCAGGTCTTGGCTGTTCAGCTGCGATGCCTGGCGATGAGATACATCGCCACTGGCGACATCTTCAAGTGCCTCCACAGTTTTGCACGGACATTCGCTCACACTTTCGACGACACGACCTTACAGGCCCACGTTGGCTCCGAAGTGTCAAGGATGCTCCGAGCCGCTGTCGACCTCGACCCGTGTGCCACCCACAGCCGCTGTGCGCATGACACGAACTCCCACACTGCGCTCCTGCACTGTATGCCGTCGCCTCCCCAGCATATCCCGGCACATCAGTGTCAGGGATGTCTTGGCCTGATCATGCAGTTGGCCGCTGTAAGTTTCTTTTTGCGCATATGCCCAGAGCCTCGCCGACGAGAGTTTGCGGCCTCTCTTTCGGACCGAAGGTTTTTTTTTCCGTTATGAAACATTCCCTGCAATGCCACCCGCAAACGCACCGCTCCCTTCCAGCTTTCTGTCGACTCTGGCATTAGGCAGACGGCCCCTTGTGGCACCTCGAGACTCGCTCAGGGGCCAGGCTACCCTGCGATCTCTGGGAGGCTTCGGCCTTCGGCTTTCTGGGTGCACCAACCCCCGGGATGTAGGCTCGCCGGTGTTGGCATGTGGCGCCCGAGCGCACGAAAGCAACAAGATTTTCTCTCGGACAACCAACCCTGCATGTCGGCCAGCCTGCCGGAGCAAATAGGGGGAGGCCGACAGCTAAGAGCTGGCTAAGAGTGTCTGCCGGAGATGCAAGATTGCGGACACGGCTGTGTTGTATGTGGAGTGAAATGGTGAATGACCATTATATAGTAAGAATAATCAAGATAGTGACATAGTAGATCCGACATGCACGGGTGGCTGCCCAAGATGCAAAAACTACGTTCTGCTTGTAGCAGTAAACTTAGTATTACCTGTGGTATAGTGCCTGGCATAGTACATGGTCTATTACTTGGTATAGTATGCGGTTTAGTACTTTGTATAGTACACGGTGGTACGTGATAGTGCGTGGTAGTATCTGGCAGTACGTGGTAGTATGTTGTAGTACGTGGTAGTACACGGGAGAAGTTGAAACATACTTGGAGGCCTAAGAGTGGCTGCCCGAGATGCAAGAGTATTTCTGAATCTCGGGCTGCATTGTAAGTGGAGTGAAATGGTAAATTATTGTTGTACTAAGAATTAAGAATAATCAAGATAGCAAATAACAGGTCCTGCATGCAGGGGTGGCTGCCCAAAATGCAAAAACTGCGTCCTGCTTGTAGTAGTAACTTAGTTGTACCTGTGGTATTGCACCTGGTACAGTACGTGGTTTTGAGGCTGCCAACCTGCAAGTGCCCGCTGTTCAGCATAGGCGGCATGTTGATGTCCTGCCTCAGCCCGGCCCCTACGGCAGTTGGAGGCCTGCAGCACAACCAATTGCCGCCCGATGTTGCCATCATCAATGCTGTGGGGGCCTGGTGGCCTTCCATATCGCAATGCCACCCACGCGACTCTTGTTAGAGACGCAACGATGCTGACGCGTCTGGCGGGGTCCGGTATCGCGGCAAGTGGTTGCGAAAATCGAGCTTGTTTCGTGTGGTGGCCAGCTGGCCCGTCGAATGCATAATTTTGCGACCCCGTTGCCACATCCAGCTCTTGGCGAATTCGAGTTGCAGGGTGTGCTGTGGTGTGCTGTCGCTGCAAGTTGATGTGTAGTTGCTGGGGTCCTCGTTTTCGGTACATGGCGGCAGGAGTAGTTGGCAGCAGCAGCAGCAGCAGCAGCAGCAGTCGTAGCCGTACCGCAGCCCAACCGTGCAGCAACAGCAGCAACAGCCGTAGCGGCAGGGTAACATATTTTCTGCCATCGCAAAATTTTTGGCAGCGCAAACTGTATGAGTGCTGTAGTCGTTGTCGCCGCCATGGTAACTGTAGCAGCGTAGTAGCTCCAGTTTTCCGACACGACTTTGGGCAATCACGCAGGCAGCCGAAAGTAACGCGCACGACCGCGAGTTTTCCAATCCGCTCCCGCCATTGGGAATTCAAGCAGCGAGTACGCCAGAGCGCGCTGTAAGAAGGTTGGCGGGAAAATAACTTCTCTGCAGCAGAAAACCTGCCTTTTGAATGTTCTTGAAACTTATTTTGTCGCAATATTAATCCTGACTAGCAGCCATGCCGGAAGGCAGTGGCACGGAGGCCTTGCCACTGCGAGATGTGGCACACGACACCTTTGAACATGAAAACCGATTGGAAAAACTTCAAGCTTCTTTCTGCTAGATCGAAGCTTGGGGTTGGAGCTCGCCTGCAGAGCCGTGTGCTTCCTCAGCTTTGTTGCCTGCCTAAAGCTCGCCTCCCAAGCCTTCTACTTCCTCAAGATTCCTGCGGTGCGCAGTTCCATGCTCTGCCGCCCGACCGCATGCTGATAACCAGGTGGCGGCGGATGCGGGTCCCTCTGTCGATGGCGACCGCCACGCCGCATGCCCTCCAGTGGACTGCTCACCCGCCGAGCCACAAGCCCTCGAGCATGCATAGACGCGCATCGTGCACCCTCTGACAGGCGCCCTTGCAAGGCACTGACGCGACCTGGGCCGCCGCGCCTTTGCGTCCTCGCCTGCGACGTTGGCGGGCGCTGGAACGCTGAGTCGCTCCGGGCTCAGTGCGCTTTTGCCGCCCTGCTGGCAAGCAGGGCTGGCCGTGCCGCTGTTAGGGTTTCTTGAGCGTGCTTTGCAAAGCACACTTGCCACCACGCTGCTCGGAGCGCTACATGCCTGCAGGGTCTAAGGCCCTGTAAACGTTCATCTGTGCCCGAAAATCTCCCTCTCGAGACCTCCTTGTTTTAAAGCTTCCGGCGCATGTCCTCGACCTGGCCGTGGGGAGCTATCCTCGGATACCTTGTTTGGTGTGACCTCCGTCGTCCTTCTGTCTCAGAGCTTGCCGCTTCAGAGGTTGCATCTCTTCGCCGGGAAGTCGAGGCGCTAAGGCGGCTGCTTGAAGACTTGGAGCAGTCGGCCGCGGAGAGGGATTCTTCAAGGTGGTGGTTGTTAGTCTGCTATCGGGCTTTGGTGATCACTTGGGTCTTGGGTGCAGTGATTCTCTACTTGAGCTGGAAGAAGAAACGAACTCCTGTATCGCTGCCCGCCATAACCCTGGAACCTTCGATAACTTCACCGTCGGAGTTGGATACCCCATCTTCGCGGACATCGACCTCGGTGTCCCCTCTTCCCAAGGCGAGGCCGGTGCGGCCATCTGACCTAAGGCTTCGGGCCAAATCGAACGATGGGGAATCTGACCTTGGACATTCCTGAGGTCCAGGTCCTTGTGAATTTTCCTGGAGACGCTAATGGTCTGAATTGGCATCACCGCATTCTTCTGCACAGGGTTGCTGGAGCAGAGTGGATCGCCCTCACACCTGACTATGACTTGGAGCGCCATAGTCTGGGAGCCATCCGGCACAGAGTCTTGGATCGGAGGGCCCCCTTCCCAGACGACATAGCAGCTGAAGTGTACGCTCACGATCCTGTGGGGCGAGCACAACTCAGTGTCTACAAGAGGCGGGCCCAGCTGATGGCCTCCGTGCTTGGTGATGGTGCCGTGGAGGAGCTCGACACCGTCCTGTGGGTGATCGCGGACCCGACCCATCGGAACTTTGGTACCGAGATCGACGCGGGCCTCTTGGATAACGAGGCTACCGGCGTGGCCTTTGCATCCAAGGGGGTTGCGATTGTCGACGGCGAGGAAGTCTTTGTGGAGAGAGTCCACAGCAGCGGGCTTGCGGCTTGGAAGGCGGCTCGTGGCGATGTTCGGCTACTTGGAGACCACAAGGATGGCGCAGGAAAGCGCAAGCTGGACCTCGCCAAGGCAGTGGCTTTGATGCGATCGCCCAAGGATGACGAGTTTCCCATTGCGGGAGTTCGTGCCGCAAAGGAGCTTCATGAAAGTATCAGCGAGGGCCCTGGGAACTTTCTCAGTTACCATGCCGAGTGGCTTCGGCTGTCTGGGGTTTCATCGAGGAATGCCGCTTCACATGTCCATCGTAACCTGTGTGATGTCCTTCGGCTCATGCACTCTTATGATCAGCTTGACTGCAGTGCCTTGGCGTGTGGTGAGACATTGTGCCGTTGGATGATCCAGACCGAGCTGGCGGTGGAGAGATCGCCGGCACAGCCGGACTACACGGGGCTGGACATCGTGGCGGGAACTGCCACGCTTCCGGATGGTCGGGCTACCACCACGAGATTCAGTGAGTGGGTGTCCGGCAGAATGAAAGATCGCGCTGCCATCTGGAAGCAGGAGAGGCTTTTCAAAGCGGAGCGGAAAGGCCGTGGCCGAGGCTATGACCGGGAGAACGAGGACACCTCGGACGAGGAGTCGCCCAACGGCAAGGGACGCAAAAAGAAGAAGAAAAAGAACGAGGAGAAGGCGGACAAGGACAGCCCTGGCTCCTCGGGAGCCGGGGCAAAGGCCTGATTGAGGTCACTTGTGGCGGGGTCTTTGTCGGGGGCAACAGCCTGGACTCCGCATACGCACCGGCAACATGGATGCATGGAGTGACTTTGGAATTCGGTTCCGGTCGAAGGATCGGAAGCATGGGGAGCCATTCCCACTGCCTCGGCTGTCAAAGTGGAGATCGGTGGGATCGGACCCGGTGCAAGCGCTGAAGCGGCGAGTGGATGGTGCCTTCAAGGTCTTGAACGATCTCGCCTCGGCACCTTTTGATACAGCACCTTGCAGCCTTCCTCTCACACAGTCCCAAACGTGGATGATGAATGATGTGATGAGGAGGGTGGCTGCTTTTGGAGAGCCGCCGCCTGGCATTGACGAGGAGACGGCAATCCGCGACTTGGCCGCGAAGGCCAACCTCTACATGGAGGAGGCTGCGCACCTTGCCGACTGTGACATGGATAAGATCAAGGTACTTCATCGACGGCGCCCTGTACTACCAGCACATGGACTTTTACCTCCGCATGCACGTGTTTACCTGGACCATTTCGCCGAACTCATCGAAAAGAGCCCTGGCGAGCTGGAGATGGAAGCGGAGACGAGTGATCCCATTGAGCCGTATTGGGACCCTCGCCTCAGGAACGATAAAGCACTGCGCCTCAAATTCTACCATGCTCTCCAGGATGCTGGCCTGCTCACCTTTCGACGCAGACGAAAGGCCAGGGTTGGCTTCTTTGTGGTTCGGAAAAAGGACGGGATGCAGCGGCTGATTGTGGACGCTCGCCAGTCTAATCAACGACACCGGCGGCCTCCTACGACTGCCTGGCTACGGCAGCTGGGATGGTCGATGTCGACTTCGGGGACCTTGTTGGCTCGGGCTGCGGACCAGTCAGTGAAGCCTGTCTCCCTTCAATGGCTGCCGGTGACGTGGGGGATTGTTTTTACAACTTTTCTCTGGACATGGTTTCAAGCTGGTTCTGCACGGACGATGTGGACACAGCCGGAAACCTTCGGCGCATGGGCTTTGAGGTAGACAATATCTTCGACGACGCCACCCAGAAGTACATCACTCCGGCGGATGACGAGCCTCTGTTCTTCGCCTTCCGTGGGATGTGCATGGGATGGAGTTGGGCCCTCTACCTGGCCAACGAGATTGTTGTGCATCAAACAGCTCTCGGAGGCAGCCTTGAAGAGGACCGTTTTATCCGGGACAAGAAGCCCCCGCCACGAGTGGGTGCGAGCGAGCCTGGGGTGGGGGTCTATGTCGACAACGTGAATATCATTGGGCTCGGGCAACAACCGGTCAACGACGTCATGGACGCTGTTGCGGACCGCTTCGCTGGCCTCGGGATTCCCTTTGAGGTTACGGACAAGGCGGGGGACCCGGTCATCGAGTCCCTCGGCTTGGAGTTCAACTTTGAGGGCGGCGGCATGGTGGTTCGTGACACTCGGAAGCGGGCCTGGCGGCTATGGTTGGCGACCAAGGCTCTGGCGCGTCGACAACGAGTTTCTGGTGAAGTCCTTCGTGTTTGGCTTGGCCATGTGAATTTCTACTTCCAGTTGAACCGGTCCTGCGTGTCGGTGATCTCGGCTTGCTATCGCTTCGCGGCGCTACACCTTGGGCGCAGAGGTCATGTGTGGCCGAATGTGCGCAAGGAACTTCGACAGGTCATGGGACTTATCTTCTTAGTGGAGGTCGATATGGCAGCCCCTCGGGTTAGCACGGTCCATGTTGGCGACGCGTCAATGTATGGATTCTTTTTGATGAAGACGGAGGCTACCCGGGAAGAAATTGATCGTGAGCTCCGTGTTCGTGAACACTGGAGATTTATTCCAGGAAGGCTGGTGCATAAGGTGCCAGCTGTGCAAGACGGCCCCATCAGACAAGACTTCGTGGGCCACTGTCACCTGTGGGATCGGCACGGAGTACGGCAGGCAGCTTCGTGAAGACCTGGATCTGGTCGCTGGGCGACCCTTGGAACGCAGGCGAAAGCAGCTCTTTGGCCCGGCGAAAATCGCTGAGCCAACCCTCCTGGAGGCCAACCTCCATCCTCCTGTGCATGACTGTTGGCACGACTCCCGACGTTGGGGCCTGATCCAGGCTGCTCCTTGGAGGGACCCAGCCGAGCACATAAACCCCAAAGAAGCTCGAGTATGTGTGATGGGCCTCAGACGCTGGGCTCGTTCATCAAGCAACTTGGGGAAGGTTGTCTTCACACTTAGTGACAGCTTGGTCTCAGTGCTGGCGTTGGAAAAGGGGAGATCCACTTCGGCATCCCTCAACCGAGTGTGCCGCAAAGCTTGTGCATATGCAGTGGGGGGACGAATGACATGGAGGATAAGGCATATTCGTACTGAGCACAACCCGGCTGACAAACCCTCACGGCTTTACGATCCTCCCACTTCTGCCTCGAAGCCTTTGTCCCGCTTTGTGGTCACCTGACCATGTCCTCTTTCGAGCAAGGTGGTGCTGCCGGCGACGAGGGATTCGAGAAGAGACGAGGCGGACCAGAGCCAGATAGCGGGTTCAAGGGTCGTTTTGCTTGGGAACTCTTTAGTGGCACGGGAAACCTCACAAAAGCTATAGATCGAGCAGGGTTGCCTTGTCTTCAACCTCTTGATGTATGTCGAGCGCCTCATCACGATCTGACCCATCCAGCTGTGCAGCGTATCGTCCTTGATGTGTTGCTTTCTGGTCTGGTCTGGTACGTTCATATGGGCACTCCTTGCGTGGTCTGGAGCAGAGCACGTCACAACATTCAGAACCATAAGAAGGCTCGGGCAAAAGAACGGGTCGGAATACAACTGGCTGCCTTCAGTGCTCGAATCGCTTGGCTGTGCTTGGACTTGGGGGTTGGGTTTTCCATTGAGAATCCAAGGAGTTCTTTGTTGTGGAGTTTTGCGCCTATTCTGCAACTGCTTGGTGATAGCAGGGTGTCCTTTGTGACCTACGACAGCTGTCAGTACGGAGCTTGTTGCAAAAAACCCACGGCACTCCTCACCAACCTGCAGTCCTTAAGTTCGCTCAGTCAACATTGTGATCGGAGTCACCGCCATGAAGTCCTGAGACGCTCGTGGCGAGTTAAGCGAGAAGGTCGCTGGATCACTGAGGCTCGTACGGCATCCGCCGGCGCATACACAGTGGCTCTGGCTTCAGCTTGGGCGAAAGCCTTGAAGAAGAGCGGCCCTCAGGTCTCACGCGACGACTGTGAGGATCCCGTCCAGGCTGAGCAGGTTGAGCGCCTACTTCAGGGAGAACGAGATCCTTTGGTCCCGCGTGGGCCGGCGGGCTGTGGAGTCGTCTGCGACGCAGACGTCGACTCCCTCCGTGCCGAAGGCATTGTGTTTGGCCAGCACAACAAGAAGGAGGCCGCTGTGCTCACCGGTGGACCGTTCAAAGCAGTCTACCCCGCCGAAACCTCGGCGGGCGCAGCGAAAGCCTAAAGTCGACCTCAGTGGAAAGGAGTTGCCTGTGGGCCTCAGACTGCGTGCAGCCAAAGTCTCTCAGAAAACTCTGGACTCTTACCTCATGCAGAGTGCCTCTTTTGAGAAGTGGGCAAGAGAGCGCAAGGCCAAGGTCAATAAGAATAACCTCGACAAGCACGTCGTCAAGTACCTCACTTGGCTTTTTGAGCACGAGGATTCGGAACCTTGGACGGCAGCTTACTTGGTTTATGGTCTGCAGCTTCTCCGGTGTGACATACCAAAGCATCTTTTCCTCCCAAACGCTAAAGAAGCGTTGGCTGGCTGGCGCAAGCAGCGACCAGGCTCCATGAGACTGCCAGTCCCCGAGGAGTTTGTCTACGACGTAGTGTTGTTTCTGGCCCAGCAGCACCTTCAGCTTGCACTGTTGGTCCTTCTCCAGCTCGATGGCTACCTCAGACCTAGTGAGGCACTCGGCTTGACCCAGGACCCCTTGGTTCCGCCGGCAGGGGCGCGATACCCCCGCTGGGGGATTGTGGTGGCGCTGGAAAAGCTGGGGGAGCGAACAAAGGCTCCACAGACGACAGCATCTTCGTAGGTGACCTCGCGGACCGACGGTGGATGCGAGAGGTCATGCAGTTCCTCTGGGACACGTCAGAGCATGCTCTCTTTCCTGATTGCAATCTCAGCCTCTACGAGCGCTAATTGACGGAAGCCACCGCCGCTCTTGAGTACACAGGTCACCATATTCTGCGTCACTCTGGAGCCTCCAACGACCGTGCCCACGACAGGCGCAGTTTGGCAGACATCCAAAAGCGCGGCCGTTGGGTTGCAAAGAAAAGTGTCCTGAGATATGAGAAAGCAGCCCTCATGCAGCGACAGTGGAAGTTTGCTCCGCAACACCGCTTGGCTGACATTCGGGCTGCGCCTAAGTGCTTGGCAGCGGCGCTGCCTCAGCTGCTTCGGGCAAGGCGGTCGGACCGACCACAATCGTCAAAACGGGCTCGTTTGAATGGGAGGTGAGCAGCTGAAGCTTTTGTGTCACTGCTGATTTGAAAGAGGGGCTGAGGCCTTTCACTCTTCAGCATTCCAGGCCTGTCATACAAGGCCGGCTGTACATGCAAGCCGCAGCTCACATCATGCTACCACGCTGTAAAAGCCTGGGCACATTGTGGGAGTGTCATGGGCCTTTGGTATGTCGCTAGCGTTGGTGCCCAGCTCCTGCCGCTGGAGGTGTCCAACAGGTGCTCAATGCACCGCTTGGGCACTGGAATGCACTGGACAGTTCGCGAATTGCAAACTTTCC
>CAJNDT010001016.1:0-99326 GCA_905221615.1 Symbiodinium sp. CCMP2592
ACCACTACTACCACTACTACCACCACTACCACCACTACCACTACTACCACTACTACCACTACCACCACTACTACCACTACCACCACTACCACCACTACCACCACTACCAGTACCAGTACCAGTACCAGTACCAGTACCAGTGCCACTGCTACTACTACTACTACTACTACTACTACTACTACTACTACTACTACTACTACTACTACTACTACTACTACTCGTCCTCCTCCTACTGCTACTGCTCGGGCTACTTTCACTTCCACCACTACGTCACTACGGCCACTACTAGGCACGTTTGGAACACTACTTGGGATGAAGCTAGCCGTGAGGACATCAGAGGAAGAGTCTGCGTTCTGCCGACAAGGCCAGAGAGATTCGGCTTGCAGTCAACATCGTCCATCAGGGTGAAGGGATCTTGGAGGTTCTGGTTTGTGACGCGAGTGAAGTGTTGCTGACAGCCGAGGCGTTACGAGCAATCTCATTCGCAGAGCCTGCGGCACCATCCTGCCTAGGTTTCGCCACAGACGTGGAACCACATTGCCCTTGGCTGGCTCTCCTGTCTGGACGGGCACGGACTGCATCCGCCCTGCATTGCGATCTTCGTGGACCTCTTGGAGCTGGTGTGGAAGGGCGGACGACTGCCGGCTTTGCCTCAGCCAATGTGCCGGGGCGATTTTCTGAATAGCTTTGGAGCCAGTGTGAGGCTGTGAAACAGGTTGAGCTCTCCCGCAACATGTTCTCATGACCCGAGCACACAGACGACAGAGGAGGGTTGTGTAGCAACCTGGAAGGCGAGAAGGTCGATCTCACGTCAAGTATGTGACGCAGCTGGTAGCGCTTGAGCCCTGATGTCTGCCGGAAATGATCGGAAAGTGAGCGGCTTGCGGTTGCTAAGCTGCTATGCTCACGCTGCGTCTTCGTCAACTTCATTGTCATCCTCATCATCCTCATCATCATTATCATCATCGCCGCCAAGTTATTGGTCAGCATCATCATCTTCATCAGGTTCATCGTCAGCATCATCACCGTCACCACCACCATCATCATGGTCAACACCATCGTCACCATCGTCGCCTCAGCTTTACACTGTCATTTACGTCTCGATCTCTACTACCCTCGCAATGATCACCATATCCACTAAGGGCGGTGCACGATGAGCGCCGCAAGCTTGCCGCAAGCTTAAGTCACGGAATCTAGCGCATGTCTAGTCAAACGGCTGCAAAGATTCAGGCCATCGCGAAAGACCTTATGACAGTATGGCAGCAGCACACTTGGACAAGTCTTCGCAGGATCTTTGGTGACAAATCTTACGTGCCTGCTGCTGTCTGCCAAGTTAGAAAATGCCGCTTCGACCCGCAATCCATCAGGAGAACTGGCATCCAGTGGCTCTGTGCCTCCCTCGCCCGTGTGGGAAAGAAACGCCAACACCAGGCCGCAAAACTGTGATCAGCCGGGTTGTGAATGATTGAGTGTCTGCCAGTTCCTGAGCCGGTGGAAGCGGCACACGTCGATCTGGACTCTGGTGAAACAGCTGCGCGAGGCTGGTTGCAAGTGAATTCCTCCTGTGTACCTGGGCCTGTCGCGTATTGGCTGGACCTGCGGCCGCAGGAATATATTAAGCTGATACCGGATGTGCAGAAGGAAATAGAGGCGCCGCCGTGGCTGTGGTGACTTTTTGCCGAAGACTGAGATGTTTTCTGAGGCCTCTGGACTTCCTGCAAGGGTCACGTTCCTGGAAGAGTTCGTGCAGACGCTGAGGAGCTCCAAAGATGCGCGAATACCCCCAAGTAAGTCCGGCTTCGCTCAGACACAGGACAGAGTTGGACACCTTGACGGAGACGGTGAAAGAGCATTCGTGTAGACCTCAGCAGGGAAGTGAAGAGAAGAGAATCGCAGCCAAAAAGATTTGGCGAGAGATGACCCCCTTCTGAACTATGCTGGGAATCAAAATGTTCCACCACACTGCAGAAACGGGTCTCCCTGGTTTGGTGGGAGATGGCTTCCCCAAGAAGACAGAGAGCTTTCAATTTCAGGAGGAGACATGATCGGAAAGATCATACTGTACCTGGGCTAACGACGTAAACTAGTACCTGGTAGTTGGCCATTCTCCTAGCCAAGGCTTGCCTGGATTTTACACATTCTGTCATCTTTGGCTCGATGTAGAGTCTTCTTTGTCTCTCAGATGTTCGTCTCGCACCTCAGTCGCAACCATCATCCGCATTGATGTTCCAACAGTTGTTGAAGTTCGATTCACGCACCATCCCTGCAACGGGGTTGAAGGGGTGCATGCCGGCAACGAAAGTCCGTGCCACTGCTTGTCATCAGTCTCTCAGCATCGTTGCGGCTTCACGCCCGCCCTATCAGCCAGTTAGTTCGATGTTAAAGCGAAGGTCGAGCAGTTGCTGCCACGCATGGGAACCGAAGATCAATGTTTCGGCATGCGGAGTTTCGCCAGCCGGCATTCGAGCCATTCAAAGAGGATAAGCCTCGCCTCCGCGGATGCTGAGACATGCCCTAACATGTTCCATTCCCAATCCGTGCTGTTTCAGAGGAACTCACTTCGCAAATTCAAACATTTCGTTTTGCTAGCTGGCGCTGTGATTTCGAGAATTTTGAGTTTCGTACGCAAATGCAGGAATCGCGCGTGTGTGCATGCAGCCAAGGCTGGCTTGCATCGTCCGAGCTTGAAGTATCCAAAGGGAGTATACTCGTGCTTCGTCGACCGCTGCGACAGTTGGAATGTCACATCAAAGGCCGCAGTTACAAGTCATCTATCCTCTTGGTTGTGGGCATGCTTTGTTGCTCATGCCCCGGGTTCAGAAAATTCGGTCCCGTCGGTGTAGCACTAAATACTGCACGAGTCCCATCCTTCCGGAAATCACGCCTCCGCATGACTGGTGCTCATCAAATCGGCGGTTGAAAGCCTGGAAGCGCACGAATGGAGAGGAGGAAGACCAGGAGGGACGGGAGGCACTCGGAGGAAGGAGGACGACAGAGGGCGACCCACCGGCGGCGACCGTCTTTGCCTTTTTTTGTTCTGCTCTCGGGGCCCGGGCCGAGCTTTCATCGCTGTCAGGACGGCTCTGGCAATCAATGCCGAGTGGGTGGAAAAGACGAGGGTCATCATCCTTGACCTCACTCAGAGGCTAGACGAGGCGCTTTGGTTGGGGTCCTTCGATGCTGCAGCCAGGGTAACAGTGTAACACATGCAATCACATGAAAGAAGGTGGATGCCAAAGTTGCTGACGTGCTGGTCTCTTGTGGTAAGCGGATGGATGAGGCGATTCTGGAGAGACAGGGAGATCACCCCAAGCCAACGAGCAGCACGCTTCAGTCTCACGCCGTTTTTGCTGTTCAGGTGGAGGCCCGCCTGGCGGTCTGTGAGAAGAGTGTCGACGACCTATCCGAGGTGGGTCGGGATTTGCCAGGTCAAGGGAGGAGGACGAGACGGGGCTGTGTCCGGCGTCAGGCACAGAAAGCTCTTGCGCTTGCCAAGGATGCTGGGAGCAAAGGTTTGTGGTTGGGGTTGTTTTGCTTTTCCTGGGCCACGGGACCTCTCTGCATCCGGTACTGAGGTTCAGTCCATCATGCGCGATGTCCTGCTCATCTGGAGCCTGCATGCTCTTTCTGCAACGGGCAGTGCGATGGCGGCAGCGAGGGTGCTTTATCCGACAGGAACTCCATCAAGCAACTTGATGCCGCCAAGGCCGACAAGAAGGACTCGAGCCCTGCTTCAGCAATTTGTTAAAAGAATACTGTACAGGCAGCTTGGCAGGACATGGACTCCTTTGCGCTGGAAACAAGCAAGAGGGACAGGCATCTCACGCTTACGTTTGGAACGAGCGGGACAGCGGGACGGAGAACAGCGGAGCATAGTGGAGCATTGCCAGGCAGTCCTTACGCCGCATCGAGGATTTGCAGTCTTCCGTCACAGTCCAACTCCGAGAGGCTTGGGCTACCACTGCTCTGCAGCAGGATCTCCCAGGTAGTAGGCTTGGCCTGTGCGCAGGAGACTTTGCGAATACAAGAGAAGTATGCGCAGCTGGACGTGAAGGACGGGGATACATGGGTTGTGCATGCAGGTGCATGCAGCACTTGCAGTGGCTTTGCTACTGCAGGTCGATGAGTCATCCAAGCAGTTCCAATCTTAGCGTCTTTCGCGTCATTTCCTTCCCGTCCCTGACAACCTGGTTTTGCGCCTGCAGGTTTCTTCATTGGGAACAGATGTGGGAGCGACTTGCGGCCTACGTCGAGGAGTTGGTGCGAAGCTTGTCCATTGCGTGTGGCCGCAGCCAAAGCGTCTTTTCTGACTCCGAGGTCAAGCAGGTTGGTGACATGCAATGGGGCAGGACCATGAAAAAACTTCAGAGCGGTATCCACAAAAGGAACGTGCTGCTGTGCCCGACGCATGCGACTTGCACCTATAGGACTAACTGCGGGGGCTGCCGACCTCCTAGCGGGCGTTCCAGGCCGCTTCGGTACTTGACCAGATCACCTTCATGGCCTGAGCTTCGCGCATGGCGTCGAGGGTTGCAAAGTCTTTGAGTCCTTTGTCGGGAGAGATCTCCTTACACATCTGTCTCCAGAACCGCGGCACAACTCTCGCGAGTGTTGAGCGAGGCGGCTCGTGATATGGCCGAGGTCTCTCCCTGTCTCTCTCTCTCTCTGTCTCTGTCTCTGTCTCTGTCTCTCACTCTCTCTCTCTCTGTCTCCCACTCTCTCTCTATCGTTGTCCCTCCCCTCCCTCCTTCTTGTTTGCCGCTGGATGTCGCTCACACGCACACGGCTCAGACAGTGGATACTTGGGCTTGCTGGACAGCGCATGTAAGCGCCCTGCTCCGTGAGTCGCGGTACTAGCAGCGGCTGCCAGAACGCTACTTTCCGGGCTTATTTGCCTGCGGCAACCAGGCAGTTTCTGGATGTCTATACCCGGTCCTGGTGTTCATATGTGTGCTCGGTGGGAGGCTTTGCAGGGCGTTGCCTGTCCGGGGTTGGGGCTTTGCGCGAAGAGCATCACTTGGATGTTTGGTCTGCCAGTCACCGGTAGTCTGAAAGACACCTCGCAAGCCTAGCTGCAAGGCTCCGTCCCGCGAGTGCAACCTTTCCTCGTGATGGCTCGGAATCCGAGTGCTGCCCCGAGGATCCACGTCATGCTCCCTTTGCGCAAACGTCCGGAGAGTCCAAGCACCAGAGAGCTTGCAGCTCAAGCCAAGTCACTCAAGGAATGGGCTCGTCTATGTGAACAGCGAGACCCGCATCAGAGCCACAGATGTTGCAGCCTCGGAATCCTTCGCATGCCCGAGCTTGCCCAGTTCCACGCCTCAGGTGCATCCTGACACTCCTCCGTCCTGGGCTGAGAAGTGGATGCAAGGTTTTGTGATGCAATCAAGCCGAGGCCGATAGACAGAGGTCCAGGTCCCGGCATGTCCCGCACGCAGGGAGCTTACGTCCAACAGCTCTTGTCCGATCTGCAACGATCGCCATCTGAGGCGCCAGAGGATGTTCATGGACCCCACCAGGCGAGCCTCAAAGCACTGGCTCTGAAGGGCACAGCTCTTTGTCAGAAGGCCCGCGCCGAGTTGACACGGCCAACGACGGCCTCCGGAGGACTCTGTTCGCAAACTCCCCGGCCGAAGCCGAGTTTTGGTTTCGCCGAGCTGGCTGGGGCCAGCTGCACCTGTACGATTGTTCTAGAGATGTTGGTGCGATTCCAGGACCTGTATGTTAAAGGGTGAGGACGGAATTCGCTCTGCATGTGGATGTAAAAATTTTGGAAGTGCCAAAGTGCACGAAGTCCAACCGCCAGAGTCGAAATTCAATTCTGGCGTGCTAATGATCTGGCTGAGCCCAACCGGGGCCTGGCAGAGCCCAGCCAAGTGGGCGTGGGCTGATTTGTTTCACTGCCCTGCAGAAGCTGCAGGCACGCGTTTGCAGGACCCCTGCAACAAAGAGGCTGATGCAAGCAGAGGCAAACTCTCCTCTTTCTCTGTCTCTCTCCCGCTCTCTTCCCGTTCTCTCTCTCTCTCTCTCACTCGCTCTCTCCCGCTGCCTCTTCCTTCTGTCTTTTTCTTGCTCGTCCCTTGCTCCCTCTCCGCCTCCCTGCCTTTGCCGTGCTGCTGCACCTTGCCTCATGGCTTCTTGTGTTGAGGCGTGCACGACTGTAGGTGATGCGCCTAAATCGTGGCCTCGGTAACGATGGACCGGCGTTCTACATGGCTCAAAAGAGGATCTACACAGTGCCCTCTGGTGGGTGGAGGACTGGATACCGGTGAAGCCGCGGCTCTGACTGCTCATCCGCAGTTGGCAAGGAGCCAATCATGGCGATGGAGGTGAATCGGAGGGGCTGGCCCGCTTTACAAACGGTTTCCTGTACTGGCAATGAACTTGCTTGAAGTGGCTACTTGGCTGATGCAAGGATCTTCTGTGCTGAGCAGATCAATGTTCCTCCTGAGCTGCCGGACATTCTCAAGGCCAGGTCATCCTGGAGATTGCTTGCAATTCAGCCTGCTCGCCTGGGAAGGACTTCACGAAGGCTGTCATCCGAGAAGATCCCTCTGCCGGTGAAGCCGACCCCGTGCATGACTCATATGCCTCACGCCGGGCTTGCTTCACACTGTAATGACTGTAATGTCAGTTGCCGAAGAATCCGGAGGCCAGTGCCAAGATGAAGCTGTATCAGTGGTCCCGAGATTACTTCAAAAAGAAACTCGGCGAGGTGGGTGCCTTCAATGTGCGTCAAGAGGTCTGTGGGATTGGCGCCAATTCGAGGCTTCGGCAAGGTGATTGGCTTCGGGAAAAACACACGACGCCCAAACCGGGCTGTGAAGTGTGCAGAATTGGTCAAAGCAAGTGTTTCACCGGAACTGAGCAAGGGGCCAGAAGGTTCCAAACAAGCTGCCAACTGCCAGTATAGGCGCTGGTGACATCAGATGGTCGTGTGTCAGCGCCCTTGTGTGCGTCAGAGATGTGAAGTTGCAGCAGTTGCAGCTGATTGAATCATCTTGAAAGCCTTGGTCCGGTAGGCTTAGCTTCTGGGCTCATGTGGGCCGGACACGGGCGAAAGATGTAGATGACTCTACCGCGGCGAAGCTGCCTTGCTGCCAAAACGTGGCCTTCAGCTTAGAAGGCAGTGCAGACACTGGCAGACACTGTGACTTGCAGTGGATCTGCCTGGAATTTCAGGTGTGTGGAGTTGGGAGATGGCACAAAAGCCGTTTCATGCATTTCAAGATCTTGTACACGAGATTGAGCAGGACTGCTTGCATTGAGCTCGAGTCGATGTCGCTTCGTCTCAAATCACATCTTTCGTCGTTCTTTCGCAGGAGTATGAAGAGGAGCTGGCAAGGCTCCGACTTGAGAACACATGGATGCGGCAACGACTAGGCTTCGCAAAGGACCGCCAACCGTGCCCACTCTCTCACTATCTCCGTCTTCGCCTCCTGCCGTTGCATTCAATTGCATTCGCTCCGGGAGGATGAGCACCTGAACCAAGAGAAGGCCCCGACGCATCACGAGGGCACTGCATAATCGGATCGCGACGCCCGTTCCTGTCCACTGGCCAGGTCTTGGGGAGGATGGCGCTTAGTGCAGCTCGCGAGGCGACGTAGTGTCCGCTCCGTCGAAAACGATCACATGCCCAGGCCCTGCACACCTCGCACAGGCGCCATCACCGCCATCACCGACTTCTTCTAGACTGGCGGATCCAGACAGCGGCTGCCTCTGCGCCTGAGTGCTTCCCGTCAACTTCGAGGAAAATGCTTCATTGAAGGTGGAGAACCATTTGAGCGGCGTGTGTCTGTAGACTCGCTTGGGCAGACGACCTAGCTTCTCCCGTGCATGATTGCGTCGTAGCAGAATTTAGCCTCACCGTGAAGACTTCAGGAACCGCATGCCTGCCCCAATTGTCGTCAACGGGGGTGTCGTCGAGGTCCTGCACAAGAAAAATGCTTGTTGTTATTGCTACACAGTTGGACACGTATGTGCTCTGCTGGTGAAGGCGAAGGAGTTCACGTTTGAGACAAATCCTATGTGGCACACGACCGACGTGAAGCTGTCTGCTTGGGAAACCAGCGGCTTTCTCAGCTCTTAGCCGACAAGCACGCAAGCGACCGGCCTGGATGTAGATCCTGAATCGCTGAGGCATATCTGCAGAGCTCACCCAAGACTTGCAAAAGGTCGGTCTTCCCATGGCTTCGGGGGTGGGGAGCTCGGTTGCTATGTCGGTCTTTTCATGATCCTTTGCTTAGGCTTTTCCAGCCGCGCTGTTCGGCTAACATGACAGAGTGTCTGCAAAGGGTTCTTCGAACCCAAATCCCTGAAAAAGAGAGGATGCTGTAAACAATCGGAGAGAGAACCATTTCGTCGAGATTTCTCCAAAAGCAAGGACAGTAAAACCTCACTGCGCACGGCACCGCAAGAGAAAACACATGCACTAAGACTAGGTATTCCAGGAACAAATTGGAGACCTCTATGCGACATGACTGGTGCACCCACATGGTGTTGTGACTCCTGAGATAAAGAGCAGAGGCTTTGTTGTTCCCTACCTTGCCTCCTGGAAGGAGCTTGGCTCAAACGTGAAGAACACGACTCACAGGCTAATGAAGCGATGTCAGCACTTCCCGGCATGTTTCGGAGCATCAGAGCCGCTTGTCTACATCGGCAGGGAAGCAGAATTGTTTGCTTCTATGCCAGGCTCCCAATGAGTCCTAATGCTCCGATTCGGCTTAGCTGGGATGTGGCTAGCATGATCCTCATCAGCCCGCGCCTTGGAAGTCTTGCTGTGATGAGTCGGCTGACTTGTCATTACACGCGCCGCCATGTGATGTGAATCTCGAGAAGCACACTCCTGCGGCTTTTCATTGTAGGTTACGATGTTTGGTGGATCCCGTTGCAATGCTTTGATCCAGCCGAAGATACTGCAACCCTGGCCAGTTGCGAGTGTCTCTGCTCTTGCTGACGTCTAGAGCTGACCTGGCAGTTCACTACGCTGATGGGCTGGGTATCGTTGATTTTTTGGACCCTGGACATGGTGGCAACACTGCTAGCTGCGGGCTAAGCTTGTGCTGCCGTGCGTGCTTTGAGCTGATGCAAATCGGCGCAGTAGCCGCGAAGCTATTCTTTGAATCCGCCCATGGACTGTGCTGACAGGTCGGTTATTTCGATGATGGTGAACTTGTCCTCTCGCCCAAGAGGATAGCTTGTCGGTGGCCCGCCAGGTTTAAGTTTGAAGAAGCTCGATATCAGGACTGTTGGGACCCTGAATCAGGTATTTGCGCACATGGTTCCTGCCGGACCTGATCGTTGTTCTGCCTGACTGGTTCACTCGATTGGTGGACCCTGAAGGTGGTGACGGCCTTGCGACCGTGGCTAGGATTGCAGATCAGAAGATGGGCTTAACTTGCGCAGGTTAGTCGGAATGTGTGCTTCAGCCACTGTCTAGCTGAGGTCGCCAGGATGATCAAGGGCTTTAGGGCCATTCGGATATTGCGACTTCTGCGCTTGCTGAAGTTGCAGCGCTGCTCGGCTAGTGGATGATCTTGTGCGGCAGGTTCGGCACAGTTCTGCTCACAACGATTCGTGGCACACATGAAATGAAGAGCCCAATGGGCGCAGACATGCAAATTTGGGGATAAAAGCCAGCGTTGTCCATCCTGCTGCACAGCAATTCCACGAACGTTCAGTGTGCAAAAATGAGCAAACCTGAGCGGAAAGGCAGCCTGGCATGCTCTCCTTAGATCTATTGCTGAGTTTGGGCATCCCTCTCCATCCCCTCAGCAATTGAAGAAAAGCAAGCTTTCACATTGCCCAGCTTGGAGGAGTTAACCTTGATGCTGTAGTGCCCGAGCCATCTGGTTTCACTGAGGCTTGATGAATATGGTTTATGACCTCATTGACAGTGAGTACATGTTTATTGCATCTTGGATGCCGTCAGTTTTTCTGCCGCGCATGCTTGTGTTCTTGCACAGAGTTGCCGACCGAATCTCGAAGACTCGTGCTCGTGGTGTGGTACAGGTCTTTACGATGATAAGACTGATAGTAGCCATCACCGCGGCAGCCTTAGCCGATCAATCTGTTTGCTGCTTGGATTTCGCCCAGTGTTTACTGCTGTATCTGCACCAATGCCAAGCACCCCTCTGCTTCAATGTGCTGCGATCAAGGTGCTTAATCATGTGATTGCGTGCATTTGGTACCTCGTTGGGTACTTGACAATGGAAGCAGGTCGGTGCCTCAATTGCTTGAGCAGGGCTTTCTTGCTGTGACTGTGTGCAGCTGCGAGCATCGACTCGAGGAATGCCCAACTGGTTGGAGGACACAGGACAGGACGTCTTGACACAGTAGGGGAGTGGGGTCTCATGTGAAGGCAAGTCGTGCTCAGGACTGAGAAATGTCTACACCTCCGAATTTGCTTGGAAGCCCTCGACTCAGTGGGTCGTCTTCACATTCTGCAGCACGAGCCATGCTCTGACGCGCTACGTGAGGTATCTGACTTCCTTGCACTGGAGCTTGACGCAATTTACACCAGCTTCAATGGATGTGAGCGCCCGTAACGAGTACGAAAGGATAATGTCGATCCTGGTCCGGGCCTTAGGGCCTCAGGGCTGGCTTCAGCTTGAGCTCGTTTGGCACCCTATCGTCCAAGGTGCTCTTCTTCTCTTTGGTGGCCTTCTCGTCCATTGTAGGAAAAATTGCCCTCTTGTCGCCACTGACCCCCCTCTGACCATCTGGTGCAGGAAGTGTGACCAACTCCATGACTGCTCTTCGAAATATGAGCGGTGACAGCAAAAAGCACCTCGGACATTTTCACCATGTAGACAGCCACTGATGGCCGCAACACATGAGGCAATTCTGGCTACTTCGCCGATTCCTGAACCACAAAAAAATAGGCAGCGTCTGCGATGTCTCAGAGATGGATGGCGCGGCACCAAAGCCTGATGCTAGGAAAAACGACATCAGCACGCATCATTCGCTTTCTGGAGCACCAGACTGCCAATCAGCAGGGTGACGTCAATCCCGGTCGCGGACTTGATCGGACTTACGTGAAAAGCCAGGGCCCTGTTGAGCCCCTTCTGAGGTTCCATCACAATCCTCACGCTCCTGTCAGTCCGGGGCCAAGAAGAAGCCAATCCTGGACCTTACAGAAGTGATTTGGGTGTCAGGAGCCACTGAAGAATCTGCTGGCCTACGAGCTGAGTAAAAAGCATGTCGAGAACCATCCCTTCTTCTGCCACCTGGAGCATCTCGGCTTCTCCGGTCCGGCACTTTCCGAACCTAAGGAGGTGAGCTCACCTATTCTCTCCAAAGCTGCCCAGAAGCGATAACCACAAAACTACCTGTCTGGTAGTTTTTCTGCTTTTCATCCCCAAGGTTTTCCTTGCTTGAGCTGCTTGAGGGTTTAGGGAACTTTTCGGTCTTCTAGCTCGCGAAAGGCAAACTCGGCCGCAGAGAATGCACAACCGACGGCTTCCAATCCATCCCTCGCGAAACTGCCCAAGGAAAGAAGCCCGTAAGACTTCTGCCTCTGTCACTTTCAAGCAGACTGGGACCCAAGTTTTCATTGCGCCTACTATGGGACCCGGCAGGCTGCAGTTGGGCTCGCAAGGGGTTCAAGGTTTGTAGCTGTTCAAGCGGCTGCACAGGCCTTCGCAAGCCCTTCCAAGCAGGAACCGTGAACAAAAACCCAGTCGCAGCTCCTGTGTGCCTTATAAGTGTGTAGCTGTGTGCCACTGCAATCCCACTGGCTCATCCAAAGCTTTGCAGAGGGATAAGGTGATGACACAGAGGCAATGTCTTGCCATACTTGTTGGATGGGTGGGCTCACGGATGCCATTTGGTTCCTCAGTCTCAGGCATGAGATGAGCCCGATCCTCGTCAAGCTTTGTGATACAGTTCTGCGAACGATTGACCTGGCCAGCACGGCTCCCGGCCGTCGATGAAGTTTCTCGAATTTGTCTAATGTGACAGAGTGGATAGCTTGTGTTTGACAGGTGAAGATGTCGTGTTTCATCCCGGTGAAGAGGGGGAGAAAATGTATTTCGTGAAGAGCGGTCATCTCGAGTGCCCCGACTCACCCGCAAAGGCCTTTTTGGCTTTGGCCATCAGCCATATTCAGGTACATGCTCCCCAATGGCGAGGTTCTGAGACCTCGTTTGCTGCAGAAGGCTTGAATGCGAAAGATCCAGTCGACTCGTCCTTGCCGTCGACTGATTCTTCAATCCGTACTGCTGGCAGGCGTGGTTGGCAGAAGCTGTCTTGTGGACCACATGGTGGCACCGAGGGGAGTTCAAGGCAGCATAAGATGCCACCACGCAGTGCAAGAACGGCGGTTCGGGCAGAAGTGAAACTAACTTCCCCATGAGGCAAGCACACCCTCAGAGCTAGCGATCATAAAGCCCGGCCCGTTCAACGAGGCCAGGTTTGTGTTAATTTCTGCGTTCAATCTCAGAGGGGTTGCTCTGAAAAGCGTTGAGAGGTGATGAAAATGCATCCTCGTCCCTGGAGCCTGTGTAGACGCTATGCCGAAGTTTTTGTCAAGCCGCTTCCTTGGTCTGTCTGGTTACACCTTGCGGAGCCTTCAACGGCCACAATGAATACAGAAGCTGACAAAAAGGTTCTTGAACCAGACGGACCACAAGATACTCACAGACGCTCTGCAGCTGCATTCGGTGTGCATGTTCATGACCAAACATTCACGGATGCAATGGGCAAGGTCATATCCCAGGCCGACTATTTTGAAAGACAGCTCAAAAGCTGTGACCGAGACTTCCAGGATCTCGAGGTGGGCTGTTTGGCACATGCTTCTACTCAAACATGACGACTTTGACAAGTTTCCCAAGAAGGTTGAAGCATCCGCACTGCCCACCTCTGACGGTGATGGGGGGTGGCTTGTCTCGATACACTTTTTGGGATGCACTTCGCAAGTCCTAAATGTGCAGTTGTTCTGACACGGCAAGGACTCTCGGAGATCTTCCGGTTCCCGACGAGCGAGGACAGATGTCGGCATGTCTGCACAGCTGTCTTCCAGTCTCCACAGACCCCAGGGCAGCTCAAGCATGAACCTGTACTGACATGCATTCCAGGAGCTCTGCAGAACAGACAGGTTTCCGAGATATTTCCCCGAGCACTTTCCAGAGGTCAAGGTGCCTTGGCAATGCTAGGCAATGTCGAATTTCAGCGCCCTGCCCTAACTGTCTCAGGTTGAGGCGGACACGCTGATGCCAACCGCTCCACATCCTGAGCAGCCAAAGCCTATGTCAGGTATATATGCCATGCTCAATATTCACAGGCCGAAGCCGCAAGAGGTACACTTCAGTATGACCACTGCAGATCATGCACACAGCAGATGGCACCGTCCATGAAGAGAGCGCCCCAATGCCCTAATCAGCCCTATGGATGGACGTAGACAGGTAGACAGCTTATTTTCGATTTTTAATTCGACTCGTGCACCGTATCACAAGTTTTACCGAGGAGCTAGAAGACAAGCATCCTTGGACGTTTCACTAGAACAGCATATTTCATGGGGTTCAAGCTCACGCAGAGTCCACGAATACTACACTCATATCGTCAAAGACACGTCAATGGGACTTGAGCTCCATGTCTTCAGCCGCACTGTACTGATGAAGCAGCACAGTTTCCACTCGGCTGGACAATTCAGTGCTTTAAGACTCCTCACCAGTGGAGGGTCGCGCTTAGAAATTGTCTCGCTCTCGCTGTCTCAGCCTGCCGTTGCTACTGGCAGCAGTTCTTGACACAGGTCAGAAGTTCAGACCGGCAATGGCTTGCAGGCCAAAACATATGAGGATGAAGCCAGTGATCTACGTCCAGACAGCTCGCGAGTCGACCTGACTGGCATCCGCCGTAAGCTACTAGCTAGACAAGCTACACGTGCGACGACATCGAAACTCTCAACAGTTCATAGTAGATCTCATTCCGATCATGGCGCCGCCACCAGCGGAGGTCACAATCAAGCTGGTTGGTGTGTGTGTGTGTGTGTGTGTGGCTTTTTCGCCACTTCCAACTGCGCTCAAAGCCTTGCTTTCGCAGACTTGCTGCCTTTCGTGTTCGCTGCTTCAAGGGGTCGCGGCCCGAGAGGTGTGAAAGGCCAGGTTGAAAGGTGGGCTCGGACGGTGAAACTCAGGTGCAAGTTATTTCTACCTACACCGTGGTGCCTCGTTTGCAAGATGTGTCCTGATGAAGTTGATGAAGCAGCACAGTGTTCTGTGCTTTCTGTGCTTTCGACTTTGGCTTGTCTTGAGTTTGCCTAGTTCTTGGTCGCCTAGTTGCGCAGGTCTTCGGCAGCTTCAGCATGCTCAGTGTCCTCATGGGAGGGTGGCGCTCCCGTTCAAGCGGGGACATGTCTGCAAACTTCAGAATGGCAGGCCAAGAACCGCGGAAACGCATTCAGTTGTGCTTGCAACGGTAGAATTCCTGAAAATGCGCTGGCCTTAGAGACCTGCTTGTGATTCGCGGACTGGGGCTAGCGGCCAGCAATGGTCGAGAATTCTTCAGGATGGTGAATACGCTCGCGCTTTTTGCGGGCTTCAAGGGCCTCATCGGCGTTTTGCTGAAAGACGTGGTGCATGCCTGAGTCTTCACCACGGCTCAGTATCTTTCATTTTTTTTTAATGCTCATGCCCTTCTTCTGCGAAGCTGCGGGCTCCAGCAACTGATACCCTCTCGACCGGTTCGTTCATGGGGGCAACATGCTCTATGGGCATCCGGAAAGCTATCATGGGCGGAGGGGCCCATAAGGTTTGCGTGTGCGGCGGTGCTGGTGGCATCGGCCAGCCGCTTTGCTTGCTAATGTCTATGGATCCCAATGTACGGGAGCTTTCCGTTTTCGATCTGAATGTGGCTATGGTGCCTCCAGAGGGTGTCGCCGCAGACCTGAGCCATATTGAGAGCAAGGTCAAAGTAACCGGCTACGTAATGGACGTGGGAAAGGCTCCAAAAGACCATTTGATGGACTGTCTGCTTGGCTGTAGTCTGGTTTTAGTGCCTGCTGGCATGCCTCGCAAACCTGGCATGACCAGGGACGACTTGTTCCGTGTAAACGCAGACATTGCGAAAGGCATTGTAGAGGCCTGCGCGAGGTTCTGTCCGCAGGCAGTGGTCGCCTTAATAGTTAATCCAGTGAACTCAATCGTGCCGGCCATGGCTGAACTTTACAGCAAAGCCGGCTTGGATCCGACGAAGATTGTTGGCGTGACAACGCTTGACTGTGTCCGGGCCAACAAGTTTGTGGCCGACATTGTAGGCTGTCACCCCAGTGAGGTCGCTCGGCTGAAGCTTCCACGGCAGCTTGGGATTTCGACCATGTGAATGAACGAAGCATCGTTTGTTACGCGACCATGATGATTGTGACGATTGCGATGATGATGATGGTGGTGATGATGATGATGATTGTTGCTGTTGCTGTTGCTGTTGCTGTTGCTGCTCTTCTTCTTGTTGTTGTTGTCGTTGTTGTTTGTCCTTGGTGATGATCACCACGACTGGTGGCAGAATGCAAAAGAATATCAATCAGGGTTCATTCCCATGCAGATGCAAGAAAAGAGATCAAAACGCCAAACAAGCAGTTCAAACAACTGCCGCAGGGTGCCGGTTTTACATTTTCGCTCTGCCCTGGGTCTGGCTTGGGAGCACTAGTGCCCATGCGGCCCATGCAACGCTCTTCGGACGGACCAATCATGGAATGAAGGCTGACACGATCTAACTTATCACCAAAGCGAAACCTTCCCAGGGCCAGGAGCACGTGTCAAAGTTGGGGGTATGCAAGCAACCAGGTCAGAGCAGTTTAGGACATCATGAGTTATGAGGTTAAAGACAAGGCTGAGGCAGGCCGTGCCTTTCCCTTTCCTGCAGGTTGAGGTGCCAGTCATAGGAGGCCATGCCGGCATGACCATCCTGCCGGTCTTCTCGCAAGATCGCCACGGATCGCGGATCGATCCCGCCAAAATTCCAGACCTGGACAGGAAGACGCAAGATGCAGGGACAGAGGTCGTGAATGCCAAGAACGGAAAGGGCTCGGCCACCCTTTCCATGGCCTATGCAGGAGCACGCCTTGGCCGGGCTGTTTTGGCTGGCATGTCAGGGCAAGCTGCTGTGGAATGTGCATACATCAAGTCAGATGTGACCGAATTGGATTACTTCGCGTCCAGAGTTCAGTTTGGCAGAGCGGGTGTGGCTCGGGCACTTCCCATCGGAAATCTCAGCGCACATGACACTCTGCTGATCTAGCGCAAACTAGTGAAAGGCTCGTTCAGCTCTTATGCTGAAGTTCTCAAGCTGACTTTCAACTTAGGAGCAGAAGCGGCTGGCAGAAGCTAAAGCGCCATGTCTGCACGAATTTTATGATGCGTAGTGCTTTGCGGTGAAGCCTCGAGCTGGATGTCCGATTCCCTTGCCAGGCGCAGTTGAAGAGCGAAATCGCTACCGGCAAGAAGTACGCACAACAGACATCATTGGCCATGAAGTAGCAGAGGCACCACTGCCCCAGGTTCGTGGCATGGTGCTGTCACTGTCAACGGTGCCATATAGGATTTCTGCTGCCTGGAAAGGTGGCCAAAGCTGTAATCCAGTGTTCTCATTTCTGTGCCACAATGTGGGCTCAGCATTCATTTCCGTCTATGTATGCTCATGCCAGCAGTTCAACTGCAGGCCGGTCTCACCCTGACAGGTTCTTGCTTAGATTCTTAAAACAGTGGTCCTTCAGTGGATTTCGCTGACCGACGATTGACGGCGTACCTGGCATGTCACACATGTCAACATCAGGAGAGGTTGCGCGTGCTGCTCCTCTACCATCTCTGCTATTTGGTCATGATCTGCTTAGAGCTTGTCGTGGGATTGATAAAGGCCTGGCTGGGGACATCTCCTGGTGTTCCTTTGACTTCCCCCTTTGCACAGGGCTGTCAAGAACTTGAAATGCTCCAAAAGCTTCACCCACAGAAGGAAATTCAGCCGGAGCCTGAGCTGATGCCAAAGTCTGCATTTCATTCAGACTCTGCACAGCCTTTTTGGTCCTTGTTTGAGACAACCTTGTGGAGGAAAATGAGCTGCGGCACGTTCCAGGTCCGGTTCCTTTCGCTGAGCCACGACAGTCACGGAGTCTCTGCTTTTGACCCTGCATCGGCCCTGGGGTCACTGCGGTCACTTGCTTGTCAGGTGCATATCTTTGCTATGTTCCTCGCTCAGGGAGGCACGGGGCAATTTGGCGGTACCATGAGGAGACAGACAGTGCGCATCCCTGCCAGCCATTATGGGCTACTTTGCCTTCATCATTTGGAGCCTCATTGTTCGGATCGAGGTGCCTTGATCTTCACAGGTTCCAAGGAACTCGAATGTGCATTGCACTCGTGCCAGGCAGGAGAAATGGGCCAGCCATCACTGCTGAGGGATCAGGCGACCTGACTTGTTTCCTTTGAAGGGCTTCGTGGTGCGCGATTGACAGGAGCTCGCAGAGAGGGCTGGAGCTCTTGGTGATCCCTGGTTCCTTGCCAGATGACATGCCGTCGCCAGCTGGTTGCGTCTGCATGTGGAGCTGCCAGGCTGTTCGTGAATGCACCTGGGAGCGACCCGAATAGTCTCCTGCGACCAAACGTAAGCTTCTGAGTCGCAGTCGTAGTCTCAAACGCGCCTGCAGCGTGGGTCGGAGATGCCAAGGAGTTCAGGGGTTACGGCCCAGCCCGGGCCCAAGAGCCGATTCCGGCGGTGAGCTGAGGCCTGCATATCCCCTAAAATTATGTATGCAAAGTTGGTTAGCCCACTTCGATGCATGGGGGAGGTGGCTAACCTAGCTAAGAAAACTGCCTTCTGAGCCTTCTTTTAGATAATGCATTAGCAGAAATTAGCCTAAATGTAAGCAAACACATACATATTGGCAGACAAGCAGGCAGGTCGGCAGAGACAGAGACAGACAGACAGACAGACAGACGGACAGACAGAGACATAGATTGATAGATGAACAGATCGGGTGCAAAGGTCGAAGCAGGGGCCGTGCAACAAGATTAAGACGAGCTCTGACCTGGATATGCTCGAGCACGATCAGATATTGCGGCCAATTCAAACTTGACGACTTCCGAGACCTGGAGACTTCCCAAGTTTCCAACAAATCCCCCGGTTCAGAATTTAAAACAAAACCTTGGCATTTATCTCAGAAGGCAAATCCAGAATTTGCTGTGGTTGGCATTTGTGGACTTTTTGATTTTTTGCGCATTCGGCACTTTGTATACTTAGTAAGTTAATATGATAGTTTTGCCTATGCACATGTATGAATGTATGTATGTATGTATGTATGTATACATGTATACATATGCATAGCGAAAGCTAAAGCTCTCGTCCCCTTCCCAAGTTTCCAACATTGCCACAATTTCCTACATTCCAAGCGAGATTTGGTTGAAATGCGCGAATTTCGAGTACTGAAGCCCATCCTTAACCCAGGCTGTTGGTACATCTTGGTGCCGGTGTGGATTCTTTCAATCTTTGATGTGGGTCCGGGGGTGGGGGTGGGGGGGTGGTGGGGTGGTATATGTATACAAAAAATTCGATATAGACACACACACACACACACACGCACGCACATCATACATATATATATATATGTATATGTATATGTATATGTATATGTATATATATATATATATATATTAGCTCACCCCCCCCCCCCGGTGACAGACCACGGGTCTAAAAAACACCGTGCACAACGATATTCTGTGAAGCAAAACCGTTACATGAGGTATATAGTATAGCACCAGACGTGCGGCACATGAGTTACGTAATAGTCTTGTGGTAGTATCGGTATTAGGGTGAGTATTGTTATTAATATTAGTACTATTGCTTGCTGTAAGTATACGTATCAATATTGCCAACTATAAATTAGTGTTAGTGCTCATGTTCGTGTTAGAGTTAGCGCTAGTGCCAGTGTCAATGTCAGTAATACAGCACCACTGCTACGAGTAGTATCAGTATCAGTCTTAATGCTGGGTTTAACAGCAGCTTATATTCGCAGAAGTGCTAGTATTAGTATCAATATTAGAACTAGTTAGTTTTGATATGTTAGTATATTGATAGTCTCGTATATTAGCAGATTAGTATATCAATACATCAATGTATTCGGACAGCAAAATATTTGCATACTTGTATACTAGTATATTTTACATGTTAGTACAACTGGTGCATGACTACACTACTATACTGCTGTATTAGCTTACTAGTATATTGACATACCAGTATATTCGTACGTTAGCATATTAGTGTACGAATATGTGTACTATATTACTGTTTTATCTAATCATGTATAAGTATATCAGTATGTTGGCATATTAGTATACGAACTTGTCATGTCGGTATTCTTGCATAGTGCAGTAGCCGTATATGATTATAGTCACATATTCGTATAGTATATTCATACAACAACGAGAAGTATATTGATACATTGGTATATGGGTATATGCCTATGCCAAAGCATTAATACATGAATGCACTGATGTATATATCTGTATCTTAAGATAGTGGTACGTATTTTATGTACATGAGTATATGCAGGTGTCTATTAGTAATGGTATTAGTTTTCATATCAATATGAATATACTATTGGTATTCGTAGGAGTATTAATGTCAATACTAGTAGAAGTAGGACTATTTATACTCGTAATAGCCATAATATGAGTGTTCATGCTGGTAATACTAGTGGCATTCTTGAATATGCAGCAGATTATCAAAGTCCGTATTAGTGTTGGTGATAGCACTACTGTTAACGCACAAGGGTTTACGTATTCGTATTCGTAGGAGTATAAATAGCTATGTAAATATTGATGTTAGTATAGATTTTGTGTTAAGTATTAGCAGTAGTGTTAGCGTTAGTACTATCATATTATTGATGATATACATTCGAAAGAATGTTTGTATTGTTATTACTCTTGACCACGTGAAATTCTAACAGTTGAATTCATGAGTGAGTTAAAGGATTTGTATTTTAATATGGTGGTATGCATGTTTATGTACATTAGTACATACAGGTGTGTGTTAGTATTGGTATTATTATACATTATTATCAATATGAATATGGTTATTGATATGCGTAGGAGTACTAAGAGCAATACTAATCAATCTTAGTATTTGTGTTATGCATATTCGTACTAAGCTTTATAGAAGTGTAATATTAGTAGTAATGCTGGTATTAGCTTGAGCATTCAACAAATGATCAATGTCAGTATGTTCAATGGCAATACTATATGTAGGAGTATCAATACATATATGTATATATAGATATACAGATAGATAGAGAGATATTCGTGTAAATATGGGCATGAGTATTGACAGCCCTTGCCTTTGCAAGTAATCTGGTCCGATGCGGAGACTAGCACGACAAGGCGCGCGGGTGTCCTACCAAGAAAGGAATTACAGAGCACACGTGTATGGATGAGGGTTGTGCTGATACACTACATAGTAAGCACTACACAGTAATCTTACTTGAGTCATATATAGAACAGATTCCAGCATTTCCAAAATTTCCAAAATTTCCAAAATTCTCCCCCTAACTTTCCGCATTTCCAAAATTTCCAAAATTTCCAAAATTTCCAAATTTCCAAAATTTCCAAAATTTCCAAAATTTCCAAAATTTCCAAAATTTCCAAAATTTCCAAAATTTCCGAATTTTCCAAAATTTCCAAAATTTCCAAAATTTCCAAAATTTCCCGACCTAGTTGACAGGATTTTTCCAAAACATAAGGGCGGACTTTTTGGAAATTTTGGAAATTTTTGGAAATTTTGGAAATTTTGGAAATTTTGGAAATTTTGGAAATTTTGGAAATTTTGGAAATTTTGGAAATTTTGGAAATTTTGGAAATCCGGAAAGTTAGGGGAGAGAATTTTGGAAATTTTGGAATTGAGGCTTTGAAAGCTGAGTGCCCCCTCCCCCCGATCACAGACCATGCACTACGACTGAGTCGAAAGGGCATGGTCTGTCATGGGGGGGGGGGTGACCATATATTTATATTATACACACGCATGTTTACGTACATGCATGCATGATCATACATACAGGCATGTAAATGCAGATAGGCCTGCACCCTCGACCTGGTCCTTTTTCCCGAGGCTGGCCCAACGCCTTTTTCTGGAGCGCCCAGAAACCTGGAAGAGCAGGTGCTTGTGCAAGAACGTGTGAAAGCACCATGAAAGCCCGCTGCCTGAACATGCCGTTCTGCCCAGCGATTCGTGTCGCAGTCGACGGGGCCGCAAACGACGGAGCCGTTTCAAGGGACACCCTATCGTCTCGAGTGTTCGGCGCTCAGGTGCCCTGGTGTCTCAGTTTGCTCCAGCACGTCTCAGCTGAGGATGCATGCCTCGCCTGACCCGGCTTGCCTCACGGGCCTGGCGGGCCTAGCTGGTTTGTTGACGATGGCTGTTTGACAGAGCTACCACTGACCTGTAGCCAGCGGGCAAACCTGAGCGAACAAAATTCACAAAGTTGAAAGATGTCTCGAGAAGAGCCGTTTCACCCTCGTCTTTCGGCGATGCAATGTTGCATCTACGCGATTCGATCGTGTCAAAGAGCAGGTTTGACAACGCGCAGTCTTCAAGAAGCTTTCCGTGACGGGTCTTGGACTTCGTAAGCTTCCTGTCTCTGCAGTGATCCTGTTCTCGTCCTCGAGAAGTGGCTGGAAGTTACTGTCAAGACTCAAGAGCTGCGGGCGGCAGTATCATCTGTTTCATTGCCGGTGGTGCTGTGGTTCGAGCTGTGTCAGTATTACAAGCATGGCAACCTGGAGCATCTCACAGCTAGCCAAGACAGTATCGAAGAAGGAGTTTCCCACAAATTGTAAGCAAGTAGGTTTTGCACCCCGTCAAAGCACCTTCAGACAACATATAATATAACAGTTCAATGGAGGCTTCAAAGGAGGCACCTCTCCATGATGTTGAGGCGGGACAGAAAGGCTTGACGTCCTGTGCTTGAATCCGCTCCTGCGAGGCGAGGGGGATCTTCAGAGGAGCCCCTGTCATAATCAAGGGTCTGCAGAAGAAGCCGGAGTACATGAGCTGCAAAGAGACACCTAACAATCGTCTGTCCTTCAGCAAGGCAAGGTGCCGTTGCAAGCCTCGAGAGTGCGTGACTAGGTACAACGGCAAGAAAGGCCTGGTCACAGGAGGCCCGTATGACACTGGCCGCTTTGAGGCCGGCTGGACAGGAACCGGTCTGCCAATGCTGTGTCGCGTCGTCCAGAGAGGTCACGATTCAGACTGGGAGCAACACCGGCTACTCTGATGCCAAGGCATGGGGAACATCGCAGGGCAGACTGCAGATGTGTCATGTCGCGCCAACTGCGTGCCAAGGTGCTCGCCTTGGAACCTTCCAATTTCCAGCTGGACTTGGATGCTTTGCAGGATGCTCTCCGCATTTTTTCTCAACATCCCTTCTTGGCCGACAATGTGCTGCTAACGCTCAGGAGTATGTCGTGCAGAAGCGAATAGAGAAGGCTCGCCGCGATCCTCCGCTCGAGGAACCTGCTTGGTTGGGGGCTGGGTGCTGAGAAACATGCCCGGCATACCCCCATCAGAACGTTCGTTTTGCATAGTACAAGTAACACCTGCACTCCTTCGCTTTGCTTCGTGTACCGTCCTCAAAACCGACGACCTATGACTAGCTGTCTGTCACCCTCCGAAGAGCAAAGCTTCGTGGCCAACCCGCCGGCTCGCAGGACTTGGCAGCTCTCTGGACGAAAGGTAAGGGCTTATCTGCCAGAAGTCTTACATGGAAGAGGCCAAAGGCCGGAGCTGCTCGTTGGGGCCTGGGGCATGGTAGGGCAGACGTTTGAGTGGTTCTGAGTCGTTTCTCTGTAGGCTCTGGCTCAAGAGTGCCAGAGCCTTCATGTATCGAAACGGCGCGGAGACGACAGAAGCATCGAGTGAAACTTGGGGTTGTGTTGTTTGCTGTGCAGCACCGAGCACCAGAAATGCCAGGCCGTTCATCACAGCACTTCAGTCGATGACTTTTGTTAGCAAGATGCTTTAGCGCCGAAGCAATCCATTGAGCGAGATGCTGCGCAAGCTAAGCCTGCGCATTCCGTGGACTATTTGCCTCGGTCCTTTTTCATTGTTTTGTCTCAGCTACCTTTGCTGGACGGGCTCATGCGCACCATCGCCAGATAGTCCCAGGTCGAACGTGCGCCGGTTGAGCCAGGAAGGAACCACAGAGAGAACGCATGCAAGACGCCAAAGCGCGATTTACAATCTGAGGGCAAGCCCCTTCTCGGGTCAGCTCCTCCCACGGCCATGGGAGGAGTCTGCCAGTGTCTCGGTGAAGTCAGATGCGCCAGAAGAGAATTCTCTACCGAAGGAGGACCTTCAGTTGGATGGGAGCGTTGAGCAAGGATGGTCAGGCTGGTTGGTGGCTGCCTTGGGTGTTGTAGGTGTGCTTTTCCCTTTGACATACTGCATCATTCCACACCTTCGCAAGCTGCTTTGCAAGTCGGGATGCTTGGATCCGTCGTATCATGTTGTACCGGACTCCGAGATGATTGGACACGCCTCAATCCATTCTGATGTGCCGGAGACGACAAGCTTGCCGCAGCCAGCAGCGACCGAATATTTCTTCATCGGGGAAGAGGCTGTGACGAATACAGCAACGGCCCAGACGGAGTCAGAGCCCGAAGCTGAGTTGTACCCCGAGGAGTCCGAAGTCACCGAAGAGTCCGGTTGGTCTACACGACCTCGCAGCGACGGTGGATCATCAGAGGCACAGGAGGACCGCCCGGAGCGGCCCCAGCGTGAGCTTGGCGTGTCCTTCCAAGCTGCATCGGAGCCCATTCTTCCCGTGCCTTGTGTTGCCAAGCCGTCGGAGCCTGTGAATACCAGTGCCCCCCGGTCGAGTTCCCTGATGATGCTGTACGCCTCCCCACTCTGCCGAATTGATGCCACCCGTGGAGCTACCCCATTGCCAGCTCTCGATTTCGAACAAGAGTGGAGGAACCTCGTGACAGCCTCGGTGGAATCGCCCAACGGACCCTCTTTGACAGCTCGCCCGCTGACAGCAGCAAGCCTTCAACGCAGCCTATCGCACGGAATTGCAACTCGAAAAGACACCAACATCCTTCACCTATCTGCACATGGTACCCCACAGGGCTTGGTCCTTGAAGATGGAAAGGGGACCGCTCACCTCCTCAGCTGCGAGCTGGTGAAGGAGATGCTGTCGCTGCGTGCGGGGACAGCTCCCTTCCAGCTGGTAGTTCTTAACGCCTGTCAATCCCAAGCAGTTGGCAATGTCTTCGCTGACTCCGGCATTCCGCATGTGGTCTGCGCAGAGGACACGATCATGGATTCCTGGGTGAAGATCTTCATGCGCATGTTCTACACAGCAATCTTTTGCGGCAGCACAGTAGCCGCGGCCTTCGACGGTGCCGTCACTTCTCTACGATGCCAGCCGGGCATTCCGCAGGAGGCATGCAGAGTGTGCAGGTTTTGGAAGGTTCTGTTGGGTTTTGTCTCTGCCAGGCAAGCCGCAGCTTTTGCCTGCTCCCGCGAGCCGGAGTCGGCACCTGACGGTTGGTGCAATGCCGTCCATGTGCTGGGAAGTGCAACGTTCCAGCATCCCTGACTAAGGACCACGACAAAGTCATCTGTCCCACGAGGCCGCAGCGCTCCCACGAGAGTCGACATGCTCGAAGGGAGAGTGAGAGAGAGAGAGAGAGAGAGATTCAGAAAGAGAGTGAGGATAGTGAGCGCTTGCGCCGGGGGGTAGTGCGCTACTCCTTCTGGCTAAGAGAGGGAAAGGAGCCTCCTCCTTGCAATCTCCCAAAGCCCAAAGTCATAGAACTCCAGTGCTTGAAGGGTGGCCGCACGAAAGCCGCAGACCAGGCCTGGCGTCGCCCAAAGGCCGGCTTGCAATGAGCTTGTTTGGGCGGAGGTTGCTGAGCACGCCGTTCGAGCAGTTCTTGTGCGGATCTCGTCTTACTGGTCCACCCTTGCACGCGAATCGCAGTGAGACAAGGCCCGAACTTCCAGAGGACTTCACTGGGCGGACACTGGATGTTTGGCGGCTTGGCCGCGGTATTGTCTCAGATCTTCATTCCATGATGGTGTTTCCGAGGTCCATCCTCCAGCACTTGGACAAGCGTCGCTTTGTCACAGTTTGCCACTTGCCAGAACTCTTGACACAGTTGCATCCTCAGCAAGAAGAGAAGGGATTCGCGAGTGCCGAGGCAATCGGCATGCTGTACCAGGAATAGGTCTGCAGCTCAGGGAGCGCTCGCGGTGATCCAGACTGCAACTGTGCGTTGAGATGCGATTGCTGCAGGCAAATCTGCGGTACTCGATGCTGCCCTGGCCTCTGCCATGATTCCTTCGAAGCATACACAAATGCACACAAACACAAAGCTTTGTCAGCCGACTCAAATGCAGGGTGAGATTCTCGTCCACGTGCATGGAACATGTTGATGGTTGCTGCACAGCAGTGGTGTTGGCCATGTTGCTCTGGTGGTGTAACAGGGTGCCTTCAAGGAAATTGTTTGGATTGTATATGTGTCTTCAGGCCAGTCCAGGTGGTATCATCTCAAGCGGTGCCAGGGACATCGAGGGACCAATGTGGAGGGATTCATGCTGGGAGTTGATGAGACCAGACGAAGCAGATCACGGTACTGTTGCCTCTATGGCCGACATGCCCCCCATTGTCATTGTTGATTGTGTGGAACGCTGGCAATCTGCCAGTGCCAGTGTGCCCCGCCAGGCTGCAGTCGATGGAGTTGTTGCATGGGCTAGCGGCTAGTGAGTGACTGGTGACTAGTGCTCCGGGGCACATCCGAGGTTCATCGAGCATCTGCTTTGCACATGCAGATGCGATGCGTCAAAGTCCGAGTGGGTTCAGAAGTCGAGGCATCCTGCGATTGAAGTTTGAACGTACGCAGCCTGTGGAAGCTACTGGTACATAAAGCTACATACAACAGAGAGGCTCACCTAGCAGCCGCAAGTTACCGAAACTAACAACGGTCAGGATTGCATTTCCTGGATCTCCAGTATTCGCTCAGCCGCTGCGAACTCAGAGTGCTTCCGGGCCACTTCCTGCCACATTTTCCAAGTCCTTCTCTTCTTCCCACGGTGCGAAACCAGGTCCAGCTAGCGTTGGCCGAGGAGGCAATTCGTCCGTCATGCGTGCTTAGCAGTGGCAGTGGACGTTGCGACTGGTCATCGGGCAATTGAGGGTCTAGTCTCATAGACTCATAGATTCGTCCTCGACAGTGTCGCGAGGACTGGCTTAGCTCGACCCGGAAGGGCGGCAGTTGCCAGTCGAGGCCGCCGAGAGACGTTCCGACAACAGCAACGTGTGAATTTTCGTTGAAACTGCGAGGTTGACCTCTTCGGTGACGGGGCGTCCTCGGAAGTGTTTGCCCCGAAGGCCAGGGCGCGAACTCTGTGTTGAAGTGGAGCATCCACCCTCTGCTCTTTGTGTCAGGCCGGCGAGGAAGACGCAGCTGGACTGCCTTCTGAAGTTCGTTTTAGGTGGTCGTCGATGAGAGTAGCCCATGAAGCCGAGAAGGAGTCCGAAGTCCCGACGTGGTCCAACGAGGAGCATGGAGCGTCTGAGCATCTCCGCTCGGTCCTGCTGATCCCTGTGCTGAGGCGCCTGACATCTTGTGACCTTGCGAGGAGTTGCTCCAAACCTTGCTGCACGAGCTCAGCCTGCTTGCATCGAAATGGCAAAGGCGACTTTGAGATTAAAGAGTATCGCTGGTTCTTGTGATTTGGCACTGTGCCTGGATGACGGCACAGTCTTAAGTCGTACTGCGTAGCCTCGATATCGTCTGCTTGTAGGCGAAACACGGCCAGCGTGCAGACGGGGAGCACAAGCCGAGGCACATCCGGCTATCGAAAAGTCGTTTCGCCTTTCGAACCGAATCTAGATGTTGGAATTCTTTGGATATTTCTAGCAGGTCTCCGGCATCTAGCCGTCAAGCGATCCTGTCCGAGTCCTCGCAGGTTCCAAGGTGCAGCCAGTCTCTGCCGGAGATGCCAGCCTCGCTCTCAGTTTCCGCAGACAAAAGACACGCCGCGAGAATATGAGAAGTCTCCCAGGCGGGATCGGAATACTGCTTCTGATCCATGGCTGCGGGACAATATTGGAGAGGCGATGCGCAGAAACTGGGGGCTCAAGTGGTGATTTGAGTGAAAAGAACAAGGGAGTTGAGGTTGGGAGATGTTGGTACACAGTGCAGGTGCCCGGACATGTTGAACATTCTCTCTGAGATCCTGCGCCATTGTCCGAACCTTCGGATTGTTGTGAGTTCTCAGCGCGGCACTTAATGCCTCCTAAGCCGTGCTCCCTGTCCTTGCATCCCTGTCCTTACAGTGCTGACAGTGGCCCGGCTTGCTCAGGTATCGACTGCTGGGGCCAGGATGCAGCCAGTTCAAGGCATATCGTCCCATCCATTAGCCAGTGAGCCGGGCCTGTGGCCTGCGAGCACTCAAGTCTCCCAAGCACTCCCTCTGTACACAGTTGCGGACCTTTGCCTTCAACGATTACTCGCATTTGCAGCTAGTGTCGGTAGGAGCTCTGCACAGTGATTCCCCTATGCTCTGGGAAGAGCCCGACCATGATTGCCGGAGGTTGTGCACTACGAGCTTGAGGGCTTAAAGCCTGCGGTCGCTCAGCTGCACGAAGAAGTTCAGATTTGATGCTAAGAATGGAAAGATCACGCGGAAACGAAACGGGATCTGGAGGCTCTCTTCCTGGTGCTTGGGAGTGTGCCACTGTAGTTGGAAACTACTTCGGTTTGTGGCAGGAAGTAGGAGGCCAGATCTCGCCCATGTCTTCTGGCTAGTAGCCTCTGGGGCACCCTGCTATGCCAAGCTTAGGATGCGGCACGGTTGTTTCTTCGTCGTGCCCAGCGACCTTTGAGATGGAAAGAGGCACGAGTACGTCTCTGCCACAGGGATGGGGCCGAGGCGAAAACCAGTTGACCACCATGCTGCGTGCAGGTACTTGCTGGAACGGATGCAGAGCGCGTACTTCCTTCAGTACTGCCGGCAAGCTTGTTGTATGCTCATAGACTGCATAGGACAGGCATGCCCACTAAATTGGTAAAGGGAGCTCATGTAGGACGACAGACTCTGTAGCAACGATAAAGCAAAACGCTTGAAAAGAACTCTGCTGGCCGTGCTGTCTGCCTTGTGACGTAGTAGTTCTTGCGTCGTCTCAATGCCAGGTGACAGACGATGCTCATGTCGTTCTGAACAAGGACAGTGAAAAAGAGGCACCAGATCCGGAGACCGCAAGCAACATGAGGAAGCTCATGATAGTCAGGCGCAACTCTCCGCCATGCCAGGTCCTTGAATTAATAGCGTCGCATCCGGCTGTGGCGCGCTTGAAAGGCGCCCCTCAAGCTGCGCCCTCAGACAGCAGCGTCGACCGTGTGAGCGCTGCTTGAAAACAGAAGGCACTTATCGAGCTGGCTTGCCACATGGGGCATCGCACGCTCATGGATGTTGCGGCAGAAGGTGTCCAGCTCAGTTCTGCGAATAGTGGAATGCAGAATGACCCACTGCTTTTGATTTTGATACGTTGATACCTCTAATTTAGGGATGCCACGGTGATGCAACTTGTTTTCTGGGTCTCTGGCTCCAGGGTTCCCGGTCTGTGTGCTTTCCTGGAATCACTGGGTACATCTCATGCGCGACTTGTTCCTGCGTTCGCATTCGCTCGTTTTCTGCACTCCCCTTACATGTCGGCTCCTCAAGTTCACCGAACGACTGCTGATGTGTTCAAATACTGTAGTCTTTCCACACGTCGGTTGACCTCGTCGACAGAACCCTTCGACATGTACTGGCTACGACCATGGGTTCCAGCACTACGACATCATATATAAGTATATATTATATGTATGTATGTATATATATATATATATATATATATTTATATGTAGGATCCTTCGACGTCGATTTCTACTGCTGAGCGGTCAGGTCTTCACGTGCCAATTCCTGGATCGGATCGTGTTCCCCCGTAGCATTTTCTGCATGACCTTGCATGACCCCAACCTAACCAAGACCAACCATGCCTAAGGCATCCTCAAGCCAAGCCAAACCATAATCGTGACATGTGGGACTCCGGAGTAATTTATGGGGGAGAAATGGGGAGAAGCTAATTTTTTGAAATGACGTCTTTTTCCGACGTAGAAAGATTAGAAGTCTGTGGCGTTTCGGCGTTTGCTGTAAGACCTGGGCCTTTCAGGTCATGACATTGCGGCCTGACGCGCCAGCCTTGGGGCACTCTCTTCGCATAAAGTCGTCTTGCAATGGAGGAGACGATAGGACGGGCTGTTTGTGATTCCTGCTCTGCAAGCTGCTCTGCAAGCTGCTCCAAGGCCTGGCAACGGTGAGTGTGCAAGCTCCGCTGCACTGCATCCGCCATGCGGACGAATTTTTTTTGGGGGTTTCACCACGGCCAAGCCGTCCACACCACGGCATTCCATCCTGGGCCCTTACTCGTTTTTCTTGCTCTCAGCAGCGTCGGACAATCTTGCCCGTTTGTATATATCGGCAGGACACCGCTACCTTTGCTTGCATCGTGCAGGTGTGGCCACTTCAAGCATTGTCATGTACCGGTTTACTCGCAGAACATGCAGCAGCTTCTTTTGGCGTTGTGGGGCGAAGTGCGGTTCGAAGAAAGACGCTAGCTAGGCGGCCAGTTCCCCAAACGCCTGGACTGACAATTCGAAGTTTGCCACAGCAAGCATTGATGGTGTTTTGACACAGACCAGGGAGCCAGGCAAAAGAAATGATGGGAAACTGCAAGAGCCGGTGCATCAGCTCTGAACCATCCAACTCTGTCTTGACAGTTGAAGCTGCTTCTTGTTTTGCAGGTGCCGGATTTGGGGCAAGGGGAAGTGCTACTTCGGGCTTGCGCCACAATGCACTTTCGAGCGAGACTATAAGCGACATCAATGGCAGCTGAGGTAGACAAGTTTGCATTTAGCCACATGGCGTTGGGATACCTGATGAAAGGCCTTGCTTGCTGAGAGCCATGTAACCTTCATATGGCTACTGTCGTAGACTGGGGCAGGCTTCACACGAACTTTCGGTGCCTATCACAACTTCTACAAATGCCAAGAGGCCATTTGATCAAGGTGAGTTGTGGGATGTGCATGTGTCACCGCTGCAAAGCAAGGAGAATGTGTACCGCTCTGCCTGCTGGGGCTTCATGACGGTGATGGAGTCCACTCACCCGAAGGTAGGCCCACAGAGAGGACCTTCCTAGAACAGGGCCCATGACTGCTGCTGTGTAGAGAAAGCAAGGCTTTTTTCGGCGTTGTCTTCGGATGTGCTCTACGCCTTCCTTGCTGCCAGCTTCTGGCCTGTACAAGGGCAGAACAAGCAGCACAGCAGATCACTGCAGATTACTGCAACTACGATATACTCCGATATACTCAACTGCACACTTGAGCATGTCCTACACGCCAGTAGTATGTTTCGTCAGTTTTGTTAAGCCAAGCACAACAATCGCAACTGTTTCTGGCGCTCAGCTACAGCCTCAAGGGTTTAGCTGAAGGATTCGCAAAGGGAAGGTTTACCGCTTCGTGACATGGCCCCTGTGGGCCGTTGCTGATTCCGTGTTCCTTGCCACCGATGGCGGCAGACAAAGAGGCTGGGTCTAACATCGTGGCTGCATGAGCATTGCTACTTGTAGTGCTCATTTCGCCATTTCCTCAAGCTTCAACGCACCAGACAGCATTGACCTGGCAGGGCATTGCCGCCAAGACTATGGGGACTGCTGGCACCTTCTTCAAGGGACTGCCGCTGACTCACTCTCCTGTTGTCCAACAAGTTCTGCTGACAGTTGTGCGAGCCCAGCGGTCAAGCGTGGATTATTAATTGATAACGGTGTGTTGTCGGCTGGTCGGGAGTTGCGTGCCAAAGTCTTTGCAGCAGACAACGTGACACCTGTGAAGCCACTGGTAAAGCTTTAAAGTACTCGACATCCCCATAGTCAAACCAGCAGACCAAGCAGAGCAGACTGCAAGGCGAAGGCGGAGAGAGACTCACCGTTTGTGCAAAGCTGATACTGTGACACCACCTCAGGCAAGGCAACACTTCGCACAGAGGAGCCATACAGGACTCCTTGCAAAATCGAGTCTTGTGATAATACGTGCCAGCCGCTCTGCTCCAAGCAGCGGAGTGCAGGCCACTATGCCGATGCAGCTGGAAGCAGTTCTGGCGAAGCGGGAGAAAGCCGAGAAGGAGCACAAACCTGCCCGGCCACCAAACGTGCTTGTTGACGGAGTGTATGTCAGAGGCTGGGCTGCCGAAACTGGATGTAAACTGGCTGCACCTGCTTGCTGAAAAGCCTAGGTGTGTTTCAACCATCCTTTTTTCAGCTCAGTTCGGCTTGCATCGAGCTCAACTGAAGCGATGCCAAACCTCCTTCGCCATCTTGAGCAGTTGCAAGACTTCGGAATCTTATTGAAAATGTGGAAACTTGTAGTCACCCTGCCTTCAGTCAAGGGTCCGCGGATCCCAAGCAGAAGCCGGTGCTGCGTCATGTGATCGTGAAGGATCTCAACAAGGCCCCAGAAGTCAGCTACTACGTTCGCCGAGACTTCTTCACGCAGCGAAGCGTTGCGACGTTGAGAGCTGAAGGTCGCGGCGCAGCTCAAGTACGAGGTTCCAACGACGGGTCTTTTCGAGAGGAAGCTTGGCTGCGACCCGATGTTGCAATTTGCCTTCGATGCTTCTTGACGTGTCACAGCGCTGCAGGAAGCCACCCATGGGCTTGTACTGCGTGTTCGACGGCCTGTCCAGAGCCGGAGTTGGAGTTGCTGGACCTGCGTCCGCTGAGCTCCTCTCTGGCACTTGCCCGACACCCACGATATTCAAGTGGCAAGCAGTTTTCCATGTTTTCAGAGGGAGTGCAGGCGACAGTGCCAGAGCCAACCATTGCCAACCCATCAAGCCAGCTACGCGGGCGCTGGCCAGACCAGCGCACGGCTGCTAAGCCTCAGGACTCAGGTACGCTCATGGCTGACCCTCCTGCGGGTCCATCGTCGGAGCAAGGATGGCCACATGATGCCGTGCCGGTACATTGACAGAACACACTTGCTCTGAGGTTCTGCGCACTGAACTTCCACATAGCGCTTCTGAACTCACTATCGGAGTTGAGGCCCCCGACAGCGAGTTTTCTGTGTCGCCGTGCCAATGCTTGAGACTTGAGAAAGAAGCTCTTTGTGAGGGCTGGCACTCCATCTGCGGCGTCTGTTCAGACTGTGGCGGACTCGGATGCACAATGACATACGCCTGAGGGAATGGCAAGGACAACAGGCCTGCGAAGTTAGCTAAGGCGGTGGCGAAAAGCTTGGAAACCCTCGATCAAGAGCTCCTGATAAGGCTACTGCTCTGGGAGCAACAAGCCTGGTGCCTGGCTTATGTGTGCTCGGAGTTTTCTCGTGGTGACAGGAACCCGGAGATTGCCGACGGATGTGGCGCAGCAGTGGCACTGCTCGTGCGGGACCGGAAGCGGACGACAACATTGGGTTGCAGCCACTGAAACACTGGAAACTCTTACGTCTGCATGCATCAGGATCATCTCTTTGTCGCCTTCATGGGGCGGTGTACAGCGGTGCTGTGTGAGGTTGGGACCCCGTAGAACGCCTTAACCGGATTCGAGTTTGACGTTTTTGCTTGATACAGTGCGCAGGTCGGCAGCTAGTCCAAGGAAAGCAGTGTTTTCGGGTTTGTGCAGACACAGGGCCTGCAAGCCCCCCGCAACGTCTTTTTGCTTGATCGGCACCATCGGCCCATCGGCACGAATCTCAAGATCTTCCGGGTGGGCACTGAGCGGAGACTTGGGTCTGGGTGGGTCAGATGCCTGTATCACATCACGTATACTGCAGGTTGGACTTATGCCTGTGAGCTAATGGCAGTGAACCAAGCCTTGCTTGTGGCTTTCCGGACTTGGGCGCAGTTTGCCTCGCGCTGTTTGGTCGCAGGTCACTGATGACGGCAAACGGGTGGCAGTGAGACTTGGGAAAGGACGAGCCTCGTTGAAGTCTCGAGTCATTTCAATTCGCCGAGCGTTGGAATCGGCCAGGAGCCAGAGCTGGTGGTGTCGGAGGAGCTGTGGTGACATCTTCTCCAGATGTCATGCTCCTGAATGAGTGATCGCCGAAACACAATGCAGAATCCTCGCAAAGGAGCCTCAAGACTAGATTCAAGTGCATTGCGTGCATGATTGTGTATGCATGTCTTGTCGGACACCAGTGAGCGCACTCTCCTTGCTCGTGATCACGACGATCTGACATGCTTGCAACTAGTTGCAAGCAATGAGGTGCAGACGGTGTACTTGGAGAGCCCCGAGCGACATCCGCGGCTTGATTGCGGTGCAGTGAGGGGTATGGCCGGTAGCTGAAAGGCAATGGAGTTGAGAGATCCTCTGAAAGCAGTGAGCTTTAACTCTAAGTGAAACACACATCCAAGGTTTCTGGTGTTGTCATCTTCGGCGATTCCCCTGAAAGCTGCAGAACTACTCGCTCTCGCAGAGGACTTTTCCGTGCAGACCGGGACTCAGCTGGATTCAGCGTGCTGAGGAGTGTGATGCAATCTCGCTTGAGGCCGCGGGCCTTTTGCGGGGAGGTTGCTTCGCGCGCCTCAGAATTGGCGAAGTCGCCATGCACGGCAGTGCAGGTGGAAGAGCCCCAAAGCTCAGATTCGCCTTCAGACCTCTTTTATCGTGTGAGCCTCTGGCACCCAACTTTGCAGGTGAACTTCCTGCCGGAGCCCTCCCTGCAGGCTGAGGCACAGCTAGTGCATAGAGTCACAGAGATTACTTCGCAGGGGCTGTGGCAGAATCTCTGTGCAGGGACATCCCCCGCCCGCCAAAAAGGCGAAGGTTGGCCTAAGCGGGCCTTCAGGAGTGGCCTCTGAGCTCATATTAGTCAAAGCCCGCAGGCTCAGAGTTCGGCTTGTAGTGGGAAGCAGCCGTTATGAGTGTCGGGAGCTTCATGCAGAGCAGAGCCCAGGCCACGCAGAGTATGCGGCTCAGGCATATCCTGGCCACGCACCTACGCAGTCATTCTTTTTGCTTTTTCGGTAGCCTTTGCTGGTGAAGAAAACAAGACAATACCTTCCTGGTGTGTGAGCACACTTTTGCTGTAGAGATGTTAGACCAACAGCGTGGAAGCCGCTTGCAGTCAGAGACGTACGTGACGCTTCTCTTTCCGCTTCCTTCCCCCCAATTCCCTTTCCTCTCAGGTGAAGTTCCATGAAGGCACCAAGCCGGCCGAGGATCCCAAGGCCACAGAGGGAACATCGCGAGAGCGATCGCGTTTTGTGTGGATTTCACTGTCTCTGTCTCAAGGCCCCTTGGGCCTCCCGGACGAGGGCAGAGGCGGAGCGCCTCCTTCGCGGCGCAATTTCGGAGATACGGCAGGATCGGCCCCTTCCTTGGTATCGCTGTGGTGTTGTTGCGGGCTCTGAGGGCATCCTGCTGCCCTTGCGCGCAGCCAAGGAAGTCCTGGACAAAGACACCAAAAGATGCTCAGACCTCATGTGTGTTTGATGCGGAGAGGAGGTGCATCTCGTATTTCAGTGCCATGAGAGTGTAGTGGCTGTTCTCTGACTGGAGGAGCTCTGCCGTGTGCTCGAAACGCACTTCTTTGTAAACTGTGCAGCTCAGGTGACGGAGCTCATATCATTGAGCTCTAAGAAGTTCATAGAGCTTTGCCGAAAGCTCTCCGACTGTGAAACTGCGCAGAAGGCAGGTGGGTTTCTCCGCCAGCGACAAGGGGCCGCGACGCTCTGAGCTTCGTATTGGTGCAGCTTCGGCAGGGGGCTCTGGCTTGTGGTGACCTCGGCTGGGTCGCTCCAGAGGCGTGGGCTTGTCGGCTCTGTCCTCTCTGGGTTTAAATCGGGGTAGTCGGGTGTGTGGTTCTCTCGATCGCGACTTCGCACCAAGCTCAGCTGGTGGAGCTGGGGCCTGGAGCCTGCATGCTGAACTGCCTTCTTACAAGGCTCGGGCTGCGATGAGCGAGCACTTCAAGGAGGCTCGTATCTCGCTACTGTCTCGATGGTGTAGCGTCGCGCTGCCGTTCTCATGTGCAATGTGCAGGTGTGCGACATCTTGCAGCCCGGTCAGTGGAGTGATATCGTAGCCTCACACCAAGGTTTGCACTTGGTGCAGCGAGTCGCATGAATCTGGATTCAGCGGTGGTCATGGCTGGCAACTATGAAATCAACCGACGAGTTGCATTGTTGCGTCTCGTGTCGGCTCGCTGCATCGAGCAGCTCGATAATGTCTAACCTGCGAATGGAAAAATTCGCGGCGCGGCCAGACTGGAACGTCTGAGAGGCTGTAAAAAAAACAGCTCGTGTGTTCAATGTCATGTGCCCATGTCGCCAGTATCCGCAGCAGCCAGACATGTGGCTTTCTGCAAGACGCGGTGGTCAGGTGGCTGTTGGAACGAGGCTCTACGGCCTCGTGCCGCCGGCAAGGCGCCCTTCGGAGATCCAAAGAGCCTACCAAGAACTGTAGCGACGGAAGGTACCAGGTTCAGCCTGTCGGCCTGAGCCTCAGAAGCCACGTTTTGGGTTTTGCGACGCAATTGGGACTGCTCGCGGAGGTGGCACGATTCCACCGGGAAAGAAAGGAGAGCCTGCAATGGCACGCGACCCAACCTTACCCAGCCGCAGCTGACGTAGCAGACAAGTCAGCCAGGTGGAACTTGCCATGGAAGAGATACCCTTCAACTTGCGGCGCTTCCAAGAAATGGAGGCAAATGAAATTCTTTCGGCTGATTCCGTGCTCTGCTGTCTTGCCAGCCGTTGTCCTGCACTGCTCGCTGCGTTTGACTCGAGGTTTCTGAGGGCCTGGAGCCGCACCTGGAGGAGCCTTACACGAGTGCGCCGTGTTTCTGCTTCTGTGTTGGGTCGTGCAGAGGACTGGATCGTGGCGACCAAGGCAGGGGCCCGGCAGGGGCCTCTCCTGGAGTTCGGATCCTCATCTTGTGGCTTTGCAGGAAATCTACACTATGGCATATTACATGGATGAGCAGCTCTTGGTGGATACTGGGCCCCTCGCATTCACAGCAAGCTGAGTCCGGTACATGAGTCCCATACAGTCGGAGCTTATGCGGCGGGCCCGGTGTGACATTGGTCTGAGGATGATCAGCTGTGTGCTGATCTCCTGCGCCTCTGCGAAGACCGCGCTCGCTTTGGCCTTCTGTCTTCGGATGAGAGACATGAGGCGACTGCGACTTCCTTCCCCATGCCTTCTCAAATTGAACGACTGTTCGTCGAATCCGTCTGTGTGGAGGTATGTCTTCGGACTGACTTCCAAGGACCCTGCTTATTCCTTTGAGGCCATGGCTGCAGACTGACACTTAGCTGCCTGAGGAGCATCTCGAGTTTGCGCGATCCACGGATCTCTACCACGAGGTGCCGCCCCACAGTTGTGCAGTGTAGTCCGTCTTAGCAAAGCCGCGAACGTGGTCCAATGTGTTGCAGGTCTTTACGTACGATGATGTGGATTCACTTCCAAACACTCACACCGTGGCCGGGCTCTGGGCCGAGCCAAGGGAGCACACGTGTCACAGCACGCTTCATGCAGGTGTACATGGACTTCAAGTGCGATGGCGAGCTCCGCCAACAAATTACTCTCAGGTGCTCCATCGGGCTGCGGGCTTCGCATGCGAAGAGTGCTTCTGCTTCGGTCTCCAAGCTTACAGGATGGGAACGAACCTGATGTACAACATGGCCCTGGCCTGTGGCACATCTTTCGGTCGCAGGAAGATGTGAGCATCAGCATCATCGGTCTGTGAGGTGATCGGTCCAGCTGTCTTCCAGAAGAAGATGAAGGCACAGCAGTGACTTTCGCTGGCTTTCGAGGTCATTGGCTTTCTGCCCATCCGAATCAGAGCAGGATCAGGTCTTTGAGAAGCGTGCTCGGGAAGTTCTCTTCGACGAATCTTCCTGGCGCGAGCGACGTCGCATGGTGGCCGAGGCCCGGCGGATCGGCACATGCTCCAGACTCGTGTATCGTAGATTGACTGTACAGTCTCCTGTGTATCTCAAAATCTGAGTCTAGGTGGTATGGTTGATGGCATTGAGTTCTGCCATCCCTAGCTGGAGTCATGTTCTACTACCCCATATGAGTTGAATTCAATGTCTGGTGTCAGACTCCTGTAGCAATCAGCCGTGCTGGAGATTCGCGATGCAGGTCACGAAGACCGGACGGAATGAGAAACTCAAGCATTCCTACCAGGCGCCGCACTATGAAGATGCAAGGCTGGCACTTCCTTTGTGTTATCATTCCAATGCTGCAGGCTTTCATTGACCGCATGAAGAAGATCATTGCAGTAGCCTGCTCAGAATCCGATGTGCTTGGTCTTGCTTGATTCTCTGAAGAGCCAAGAGCGCACACGAGGAGTAGTAGATCCGTTAGTAGGTTTGGTCATTTGTGCGCATGCACCAGTGTGCGGATGTGTCCAGACGTCTGTTTTTCAGCATCGCTGCTGCCTTCCCAGGTCAAGCATGTCAATAGCGTGGATGGATTCGCGGCCATGTATGACAGCCTGTACAGCAATGTGGCTTACCTGCACTGGAGTTGATTCGCTTTGCCCTTGCTAAGGCAACGTTGCCTTCAAGAGATGTATGTGGTTAGATGCACGTCTCAGCTGGGCCATGTTAGAGAGCTCTTCCCAGAGAGATTTCGCTGCGGCCGGGTGGTGGGTGCAGGACGCGGTCCTGTGGGTGGGGCCCGGGGGCGGGGTGGACCACACGCGCGACTCGGCTCCAGGCTCCGGAGCCGCCGCGTCCCGGCGGGGAGGGGGCTCCGGAGCTGTGGGACGTCCCAATCTCTAAATTTTTATATTGTGGAGAAGAAAACAAGCCAAGACATGTCGTGAAAAGGAGGGTTTCCAAGCATAAGCTGAGTTGCCCCAGGCCGCTTCTCCCTCGGACGTGCACGCCGGTGCCCGAGATTCCCAAAGGACTTTTGGCTTTGGTTCTCCTGGCACAGGAGAGCAGCAGACAAGGACGAAATACAGCACGTACTGCAGAACAACGCGTTGCTCACAGCGCAAGGTCTGCTGCTTCCATGAAGATGCGGCAGTTGACGAGATCTGGAAGGAATAGCGTTTAGAAAAGAGCGAGCGCCGTTGTAACTGCAATTGATGTGTCCAGGCAACTACAGTCGTCGTTCTGTCTTCGGCCTCAAGCCTAAAGTATGTTCTGCCCCGTGAAGATGCCCAATTTTTTGTCCCTGCCATGTTCGCCAACTCATGCAGTGGCACATCGTGGCGGCGCCAGAACTCACTTTTTTGCCGACGCCCTCGCTTTTTCAAGGGGCTGGAGCATACCTTGGGGAGCTATCGCGGTTTACGCATGCTGTGCTCCGAGACCTGCAGGGCGTCTTCGACGCAACCGAGGCACTAGAATGCGAGTGCGCGCACGGGCAGAGAAGCAACCACTTCCTGCTCTCTCCATGGCCATTCTCCACCAGCCGCTCGACCTCGATGCAAAGAAGAAGGAGGAGTTGCTCGCATGGTTGGCAAGGGCCTTCGAGGAGGCGAACGTTGAATTCTTCGGCGGAGCCCTTGAGGCGAAGGTGGACTTGGACGAGACCTGGCACTTGCGCTTCGGCGGTGCCGGTGGGGCGCATCCAAGCACTAAGAGGATTGTCTTGGATCCTTTGGTCCATTTCACAAAGCGGGACCTTTGCGCCACCATGCTACACGAGATGCTGCATCTGCACATCGGAGCAGCTGGCAATGATTCTGATGCTGAAGAACACACTGATGAGTTTGTTTTGCAGTGTTTGAAATTGAATTTGGACATCCTGGCGTCTGGACTTCCGTGCTACTGTCGCTTAGGTGAGCACGACACCGCACTGGATCAAGAAGTGCTTGCCCAGGCTGTCGATGGCGAGCTGTCTGAGGCAGACCTTGTTTCTCTTTGCCGTTGTCTCTCCAAGACATCCCAGGGAGTCTCCTGTTGGGACACGGACCTGCTCGTGGGAGATCTGCGGCGCTGCCTTCAAACAGACGAAGCTGACAAACTCGCTGGCAGATTGCAAAATCTGGCAACTGCCAGGTCATGTCGCCTGGCTCTGCGAAGCGGATACGACAGCTGGTGCATCAAAAGCAGAACGATGTCTCGGTATTGTGCCACGAAGAGAGGCAGAGATTACCAGCTCTTTTCTGCATACGCTGAAGCCTGGTCCCTGTAAGCGCTGTCGGTTAATGACCAGCTGAACCGACAGCACAGGACTGCTGCAAGATATCCTCACAGCCTCGGTGCAAGATGTGCCTGCAGTGCGCGGGACAGCTGCCGCAGAGTCGTTGCAACCGCCCACGTCTGACTTCGCAGTTGGACTCGACTCGGGAAATGTGGGCGGACAGGCAGGAGAAATGAACTGAAAGCCGGTGGAGCAGGCAATGAGGGTGGCTCCAGTGCGTCGTCATCGCCTGTCACCGCCCGATTCCAGAAACGGATGACTCAACTCTCTGGGAAGAGCGCTTACGACGCTTACCATGTTTGTGCTGGTCCGCACTGCAAATATAAGAAGCAGCGCGGTTCTTTGATCACAGATCTCTATGGTGCAAAGCTCACGGCACGAATCAACAGAGCTGTTTCGAGGCGAAGATGCTTCAGCAAGCCACCGACGATGTGGAGGAAGATATTTTGGAGGTGAAAAGGACGGCGATCTCAATCATCACTGGTCATCAAATTTGTTGGCATCGACCTCAGGAGAAAATGTTCACTCATGTTCATTCGAAGATAAGCCGACGTGCTGATGTAGCCGAGCCTTCCCTGGAACGCGGCAAAGCGAAGTAGAGCCTGAAGTCTTGTCCCTCACGAAGCTTCGCCAAGCTCTCACGAAGCTCTCAGGCTCGGAACCCTTCTTGAGACCTTGCGCCAGCTCAAGATCAAACGCCTCTGCAGGTCCTGAAGGCTAGGACTTTGTGCATGCGGTAGTTCTAGAGAAGCTACTGAACCGTCGCCTTGACGTGGAATGACACATCACACTAGTGTAAAAGGGCATTGGAGTGTGCAAGGGGACCTTTTGTCAGGTTGTGTGGTTTGTTGAGAGGGAGTGAGAAGTCAGGGAGACAGAGAAAGAAGCTCCTGTAGCTGCCTACTCCGGATGCACGTCCACTGTATAGCGAGCCATGGTGCAGGTTTCGAACCAGCAGCTTATAACAGAACTGGCGCATAAGTGCATAAGGTCGTTTCAGAAGAGCGTGCGCATCAAACATCAGGAGCTCCAGCCCTTCCTCGTCGAGCTGCAGGTGCTTAGCCCTGACTATGCCGGTGTAGGGCATGGCAGGGCCATTTTTTCCTTTGTGTACTTGTTCCGAAAGGGTGGCGAGGGTTTCTCAGGGAGCGGGTGGTACATCCCAAGATTCCGGAATGTTCTCTCGGATGCTGTGCTGTTCACTGTCCTCCCTCTCTTGCCGTCATGGCGGCGCGAAACCGAGGCCCGCCCGGCTGCCCAGTCGGCCCAGTCCTCAAGGTGGCGATCGCTGTTGCGCAAGGCACAGCACAATGCAATAGCTTGCAGAGCATCCACTTCTCTCGAGCGGGGCCTAGACATGCACACAAAGCCGATGTCACAAAGAATGAGTGAGATCGTACAGACGTGAAGACCTGATCAGTGATTCTCTCATGCAACTTGTGATCCACAACTCGCGGCCTTGTCTTCCCAGACTCGAGTGATAGCACTGTCACCTCTCGTCTCCCTTCCTGCAATGATCCAACATCGGTGCTCGGTGCTGTTCTTGTTGGTGGCCGTGGCACTTCTGCCCGGTGCAGCGGGACAAGGCGGCGGTGGCCCAGGCGGCGGTGGCGGCGGTGGCGGCGCCGGTGGAGCAGGTGGAGGCGGAGGTGGAGCCGGCGGTGCCGGTGGAGCAGGTGGAGGAGGGGGCGGAGGCGGGACAGCGTTGACGGAGCCGCACATCACCATCAATGCCGACGTGGAGTGCAGGACAAGCGTGACCGGCCCGCAGACCATCACTGGCTACATCTACTGCGACAACTACTTTGAGTTTTGGTTCAATGGAGTTCTCGTGAAGCAGGACCCGATGACATTCACGCCGCACAACGCGGTTGCAGTCTCCTTCGAATGGGACGGTGTTTCCGACAAGGAATATGCGATTATGTGCATGGACTACGCTAGCAGCTCCGGGTACGAGTATGTCGAGACCTCGAACCCGGGACTTGGCGACGGGTCGCTCATGGCGGAGTTTTCGGATGGCACTGTGACTGGCGCTGCCTGGGATGTCTTCGTGCTGACGCACGGGCCTACCGACGCGTCCATTGCGGCAGGTTGCAGCAGCAGCAATCTAGCACCATGTGCGGTCACTTCGTCGGCAGAGCCTGCAGGATGGATGGCTGGCGGCTACCAGGCCAGCGGTGGTTGGGTGTCAGCGACTGAATACACCGCTGCGCAGGCGGGTTGGGGGAGGACCCCCACTTGGGATGCGAGCAGGAATTGCTGCGGTACGGCCACAAGCCCGGCAACCCAGGAAACGCTGACCAACAATGGCGGCTGCTCCGTCAATTACGACAGCACCGACCCGGCCGGTGTTTCTGTTACAGTAGCGGAGACTGAGTGCTTGGATCCGATGGCCTTCTTGTCAGAGACGAGGTCGAAAATGATCTGGTCCTCCGACTTGGAGCGGGACAACAAGCTCCTGTTCCGCATCAGCGTGCCTGCCAACGCGTCGACGGTGGTGCAATGCCCTACGTGCAATGCACCAGCGGTTGATCAAAGCACACAACGAGTGCGCAAGGAGTTGCGAACGCTGAGCGCAGCAGAATGGAAGAAGGTGACGGATGCCATGTGGGTCATGAAGAACACGACGCAGACGGCCGGTGTCGCAACATATGGCCAGGCATTCCGTACCTATGACTACTTCCCGACCAAACATGCCGCGGCGTATTCTGATGTTCGTGGCGACCAGGCTCACTTCGGCCCTCAGTTCATGACTTGGCACAGCGCTTTCATCTTGGAATTCGAGAATGCGCTTCTGAGTGTGGACAGCACGATTGGTGCATTGCCATACTGGGACTCAACAGTGACCTCTCCGTCCATCTTCTCGGAGACCTACTTCGGAAGTGCTCCTGGCACAGGGTCCAACTCTCAAGTTGTCGACGGTGCCTTCCCGAACTGGTGGATCAAGACGGGCTTTGCCTTGTCAGACTACAACCCCGCCGGCAGCTCTCCATACACTGGCTCGCCCATCGGAATGCTGAGAGGGCCCACCAACAACAACGCGAATGCCATGATGACACGTTTCGGCTCGGGCAGTTATTCGTACGACGCCAACGAATTCTGGATCTGCGCGAACTTGGACGGGTTTTGGTATGACTGGTACAAGTGCGTCGAGGGTGATGCGACTGTCAGCGGAAGCCTCCACGGAGGACCGCACGGGCAGGTGGGCAGCAGCTCGGGCGGCAACAGCGGCGACTTCGAGGACCCGATCACATCGCCGAACGATCCCCTCTTCATGTTCCATCATGCAAACGTGGACCGTAGCATGCGTTGGTGGATGCGGAAGAATGCAGCCAGGCGCAGCACCTTCTACGGCTTTCCTGCAGCTAACGCCGAAGGCATTCGCGAGAATACCGGGAAGAGCTACTACGGGCAGAACCTACCCGACGTGATGTCAAGCACGTGGGGTTTCACCGCCGCCGACCTTGGTTTCTCCGGTGCCTCCTCCGGGTTCCAGACCAACGCGGATCTGCTTTGCCACAACGGTCCCTCAACGAGTGCGTACACCTATGACACGGAGCTGTCCTGCTCTGGAGACAGTGCAGCCTGCTCGGCGGTTTGGGGCGATACCACGACGACACAGGCCGGAACGACACAGGCCGGGACGACAGACGGGACGACAGAAGCCGCGGGCCACGTTAGCAACACGGGCCACCGGCGGCACGTAGCAGCAAAGGTCTTGATGTCGGGCCTCCTTGCAGCCTTGGCCGCCAACTCATGAATCACTCAATTTTTGCATCACTGAATTGATGAATGAATCACTCACTCGTCAAGGCATTTTTGCAAGTCGGCGAGGGTGGAGAGACCCTGCTTTGGCAATTGGTTCGTATCTCCCTTCCCCGGCTTCGAGCTGCTTCCTTGTCTCGGCGAGCAACGAAGTTGCGTCATCCAGCAGTTCCATCTTGAATCTTGGCATGAGTTGGACCCTTTCCCCAAGCTGGTTCATCCAGTTCTGGGAGGCAACCCTCATATCCCCATGTCGGCGATTGTCGGCGAATCTCTTTGACGTGCAGGATGCTGCCGAAAAACGCTTGCCCAGGTCAGACCATTGCACTGAGGCGGCTTGATATCCTGTCATTTCATCCGCTTCGGCTGCCGGGCAAAAGTGGTATATACTGTTATATATACTCCTCTGAGGCCTTCCTGCTCTGCAGGGCAATGCTCCAGCCGCTCCACCGCTGCAAACAGGGCTGTAGCGAGACGTACAAAAGAGCCCGGTCGACATCAGTCGATTTCTGTTCATATGCCTGGGCTTTGCTATGGTCCATCCAAGCCAAGTTCACTGCCATTTGAAGTGCCGCTGGGCTCAAAGCACTGCCTGTGGAAGGGGTAGAACCGCTAGCTGCTCTGAAGCATGTCACAGGCAAAAGTGCAGGCTCCTCCTGGCTTGGAGGCACCATTCAAGACTGCCTCCAGTGTAGCGTGCATCGTCGCAAAGCATATATCTGGACAGGGACAGAGCCACCAAGCTCTGGACATCGATGTGGTCAAGGCTTGCATGCAGTCGAAGTTTTTTTCACAAGGGCAGAAGTAGCAGACCTATACCTGCCGCGCTCGCTGGTCAGGAACTGCGAGAAAGCATAGTGAAAGAGGCTGCAATGCGTATAGGGTAAAGTCTGGTCCTGCTGCACCTTCGTGGAAGGTGACAGAGAGGGTGACAGAAACGTGCATGCGCCACCTAGAGTCGACGACGCAGGCCACCGCGCCGCCCTCAGATCAGTGAGCAGTTGACGCTGTTGATGAATGCCTGACATGATCTCGAGCAAGGTCGATGCGCTCTACAAGAGGGGCCAGAAAGCTGTAACGTGCTCCCATAAGATGTGAGTGCAAATGTATCCTCTTCTTGCTGACCGGCGTCTGAGAGGGCCGTGCGTGGGATGGGGAGGTACATGCAGCAACAGCAGAGCGTCAACACTGAACAACTGCAGAGCTTGGGACTCGTATCTCTAAATTGCAATCGTCGAGTGTGAGAAGCAGAGCCGTGGAGGTGAGATCCAAAGGTGTGCCGAGTTGCAGCCTCAGAGTTCGAATCTGCGACCATGACGGCTCTTGTTTGATTGCCCGAACTAAGGTCGTGTCGAAGGCTAGAAGGTGGGTCGCTTCTGCTCGCCGAGACGTGCCACACGTCAGCTTAAGTGGAGTTATGGTCGAGTCGAGGCGAGAATGCGATGCTTAGAGCCAATCTGGAGGCGTGGAGTCTCGGAGTTGATTGCTCACTGTTTGCGAGTGCCGTAGATGACCGGTCGCTGGCAAGATGGACGGATTGCGTTTTGCGAAGCCGACACTGTTGATCGCAGATTTGCCGACTGGCATGAAAGATTTGGCTACAAGATGTTTCCTGTCTTAACTGCCGCAAGGCTAGCAAGCAGTTTTCCAGAACGCAGGCACTGATGAGACACCTGGCCGTTCTGTGCGGAGCTCCGCCGTTATTCGCTTTGAGGGTCTGTGTGATGACATCGCAGCCTGGTTCTGGTCTCGACGAAGGGCCGCTTCTGAGGCTGAGGCCTTCTGCCCCGTCAGAGCCCGCCGGCACGCAGGCGCCCGCCCCGCCGTTGTCCGCCATGCGATGTCAACTGGACCATCAGCTGCCGATCACTGGCTCGCAGGCCTCGCAGGCACTTGATGAACTGGAAACGGCATCACCTGCGCCGGGATCATAGCAAATCACCAGCTGTACTGCAACCTTTGCCTTTGATCTAGCTTCAGACGGCTTGCATGTGCTGGAGTGTTATCAGCTGTGTCTTGCAGCTGGTGGGGTGGTGCTTTCGTTTCACCTGTCGCCTCTCCTTTCGTGTCTAGGCATTGAGATATTGTTAGTCCCACAGCCGTGCACTGGATGCCTGTTTTTCCGACATATGTGACTGTTGTTTCTTTTTTTCTGGCCGAGGTCTGGCCGTTTTGTCTGGCCAACATGGTGACGTTGCAGCGTAAGTTGTTTGTTATCGGTTCGATTTTCTCGGTCTGGGCAAGGTCGGTCTCTGCAACGCACGCATCGGAGCGGGTTGACAGGAAGTCGAAAAGGATCATTGGAACGACAGCGTCCTTGCACTGGATCATCCTGCCACACGTGCAAGGGGAGTGATCGCTGCAAGCGGTTGCACATTGCTGCACAGTCAGTTTAAGCAGAGCTCGTTCCCCTGGAAAATTGGTTGGCATGTGCTTATGTCCAAACCAGGAACAGGCAAGACACGCAGTGCTTCCGTCATGCACCTGCTTCCGCAACATACCATGCGACTGGCCGAACTTAGCCGGACAAAGCTGTTTAAAGTCTGAAGCATGCACGGTATAGTGGGTGCTTTGCACACGAATTTCTCGCAGACTTCCAAGGCACCGCGATCCTGACACAGACGAGGTCCAAGCAGACTGAAGGTTGACCGATCTGTTCTTATGTGAAAACTTTGCTCAGGTGGCCGATGTTGCTGCCGGATCCGGGGAGAGCGGCCCTGACCCTGGCAGTGCGAGCAAGTGCGGATAGGCGAGCTGCAGCTCGAGCGACGCGCGACTTTCCCTAGGCAGCCTGGCTTCGACGCAAGCGGAGACTCCGTCGGAGACGCCTGGAGCTTCTGAGGCTTGCTGCCAACTGCAGATGCACGATTCCCGGTGTGGAAGACCTGTATTGAATTCCGCGAGGTTTTCACCCTGACACTACGAAGAGCTGACACCGTTCCTGTTGGACTCCATGTCACAGGCACGAAACAAAGCACAGTCCTTGGCGAACTCCAAGGGCGCGGACTTGGCGTTTGCAGGCGAGGACGGCCTTCTCGTGGAACGAGTGCTACCAGGGGGTGCCGTCGAGGCGCCACAACTCCCTGGAGTCCTGGAGCCTTTGCAGGGAGTTGTGGAGCCGAGAGAGCGCAGGCCTGGAACCGACAGTGCCCCGGCGTTCGTGAGATCCGCGTCGGTGACCGCGGGCCTGCCGGTGCTTGATCTGTTCGTGCCGACTTGAAGGTTTGAGGGGCTGAACGATTGCAAAGCTGTGAGCTCTTTGCATCGAGCGCTTTCGGGAAGGGCGAAGGGGTATGGTTGTGTGCCCCGCACAATGACAGGGCTCTCGTGTCAATGTTTAGTTGGGGAAGGGTTGGAAGCGGAAAGCGCACGGCATGCATTCATGGCGGCTGCGCCGCGGAGGTCCTCAGATTGATCGACGTAGTGTCCTGCAGACACATGTTCATGCAACAGATGATTGTTTTGAACACGACAACAGCCCGTAGAGAATCTAGTGGACACTGGAGCTTTGCAAGTGGCACGGCATCCTGCATCAGCATCTTGTCTTGGACTCCCTGCTATCTCAGCTTGTTGGAGGTTGGGTTTGAGTGTACCACCTCCGTGGATAAATAGTTTCTGCCATCACACCTTGACGATGCCAGGCATTGTCAGCATCAATGGCCAAGACGATGCCGAGGCTATGCGGACGGAGTGCCTTACAAAGTACCTCCTCAGGATGACAGCCGGGGGACTCAGTGCTCTTTTGCTCACTCCCTCTTTCTGTCTTGCTGTCTTTCTGTCGTCGCCTACCTTGGCTTGGCCTACCTTGGCCCCTGCCTTCGCGAGGTGCAGCGCGGCAGCGGCGGCCTCCGAGCAGAGGCGGACGAGTTTGTCCCGCAGGCGCTCCAAGGGGGGAGGGGAGGGGGGGGGGAGGCGAGGGCGAGAGTCGGGTCGGCGGGGCGGTTTTCTTCCCAGCAGGCCTAACGGTGCCACGGTGCCACGGCCAGGGTCTTCGCAACCCGTAGAGGAGGCGCAGATCTGCCGCTGCATGAGGCTTGAGGCAACCTGTTTGCTGAATGCTGAAAGGTCTCTCACCACTTGAAGTGAAAGGGGCCTCCGTGATTTCATATTTCAGATAGTGCAGGCAAATTCGGGTCAGGTCCTGCAGGGGAGATGCAGGCCATCCGTGCTGGCAGAGGTATCTGTTTGACGAGACATGAGGTTTGAGCGCAGAACATGCTGTCGAGATCCGGCCAGTGCTACCGAGACTTGCTAGTCAGTCGAGAGGGGGCGCGCTGTGGACAAAAGCTATCGGCCGTGAGGGATGCCAGGACTTGAGTGTCTCGTCAAGCTGCAGGACTTGTCACACCCGCTATGGACCTCAAGTTGCGAATTCGGAGTTTTTCTGCAATAGAACCAATGCCGCCCACATGCCTACATAGTAGCGTCCAGTCGCTAGATAGAGTCTGTATCGACGATGCACCCGGAAGTTTTCCTGGAAGTGGGGTGGAGTGTCGTGCCATGTGGTGCCGAGATGGCAACGGCGTGGCTGCAGAAGCGCCTCGCGGCTCTGGAGTCTTTTCAAGAGGCCGAGGCCCGGGGCAAAACAGCGAAGCAGCGCCGCAGCAGAGCTCCAAGCAGCGCCTTCTGCCTTGCGGCCCCGGCCGTTTCAGCTCTGCCTGGCAGTCGGCAGGATCTCCTGGAGCCAACGCTGAAAAGCCCAAAGAGGGAGGACCGGTACAGTGGCTACGAGGTGCTGCTTGGGATGTCATTTTCGGGTTGCCCTAACCAGCATTCGCTTTTGTCAGGTTGCAGACACTCTCCGCGAATTCGTTTCCAAGGGCCTGCTGACAGACATTGACCTGTCCGGCACTACCCCTGAAGAGGAAATCGGTCGTGACCTCAGCGTTGCTCAAGCGGCATGTGCCCTGAGCCTCGGCCCCCTCCCCGGTGCTCAGGAGATGTGGGTGTTGCAAACTTCGCCGCCGCGTTGCTGGGCAAGGCAGGACCTGGCCACGGCATCCGAGAGCCGATGAGAGCCGAGAGTGTTTTCGGCAGGTGGCCAACTTGACGAGGTCGGAGCTGCTATGCTTCTGCACTGCTGCTTTGCTATGCTATGCTTCTGGATGGCAGCTCCATACCGGATTGCCAGAAGCCGCAATGTAGGCTACGTCCAAGGTTTTAGCTATTCACGTTCGTTGCGTATTCATGTGTATGCATCTGTCCTCGATCATCCTGCTGCAGCATGCCGATGCACCACAGCAGCAAGCGGCTGATTGCTCTCAGTCCACATCCATCTGAATGGTCCGAACAAAAATGCTTGTTTTGACAGGAATGATTGACATCACATGTCTATTCCCCCCAAACTGATCCGATCGACCGCTCGTGGATTTCAATGTCTTTCCGACCGTTCAACATGCAAAAAGTGCCTTTTGACACAACTGGGTTTGGGGGCCAGGTCCGAGCAGGGGAACACATAGGATTACAGGGGTCCGCGTCAAGGCTCGATCCGCATTGGTGTTTTCTTCTGGCCTGGGCTCCAGGCTGTCCCTACGACGGGTCGGGCTGGGTGCTGCCGGCTTCCGCGAGGCGAGAAATCTCACTGGCATCTGCTCGCGAGCCAATCTGCGACCACAGGTTGGGCGCTTGCTACGTCAATGCCCGGCTCTGGAGGCATCTCGCAAGACTTAAAGCGTGCCTGTGGATGAACAACTTTCGACCTCTGGCTGAACACAGTCTGTGGTATTCCAGGTGTTGGACATGAGTTGCAGAGGCCTCAGATGCCCCTTTTAGTTGTTTCAACACCTGCTTGCGTGCGTCTGCGGTCGTGTCATGTGCCGAGACAACAACGCCGGTGTGGATGGCCTTCGCGGAAATTTCTGCGAAGCGCTGGACGATGCCAGGCCATGGGCTGAAGATCTGCAAAGGAAAGAACGTCTCTGTCTCCCTGAGGTGCTTGAAGGTGCTGGAGCTGCGAGGTTGTGGACTTCGAGATGAGGGGTTTGGACCCTACCGTGTGGAGGTATACGGCATATGGGTCATATGGGTCAGAATCGCGATAATGAGACGTTGCGAGGCTGGAGCCTCTGTGCGATGTGAAGACCGGGCATGTGCTTGGTTGGGGGGGCGTCTCTCTGGGACACGACGCGTTCCGGTGCGAGAGAGACTCCTCTGCGTTCTGGCAGGCTGGAGCGCTTCGACGAGGCCTTGAGGCGCCCCCTCCCAGTGGTAGTGGAGCTCTTCTCTTCGCTTCTGTGTGTGTGTGTGTGTCGTGGGAGGAGGTGGCTTGTCTTGCGTCTTGCTATCCCATTCGAGCCGTTCTAGGCCTGTAGTGTCCGTCCAGCAGCTCAGCCTCAGCACGCGCTCCAACTGCAAGAAGCGAGCATGAAGGCCACGAAAGCAAATGAGCAACGATGAGCAAAGCATGCAAACTCAAAGCAAAGCCCTGGACAGCCGAGGAATCATCTTACGGCGGCTGCAGCAAGGCCAGGATGTCCAGGCTCCAGAAAACTTCGAAGAGGCACCGGGACATGCCTTTCTCCAAGGCGCATGGCGCGGATGCTTGCGACCAACTTGAAGCTGGAGGTGTTCTGGGGAGTCCTGGGCTGTAGACTGCTGTGGTGTCTGGCTTTTCTCAAGGAGTTGGACATCTCTGACAACGAGCTGAGAGAGGACATGATCAAGAAGCCTCGGAGGTGAGAACGCGTGAGTTGCCCAGGAAGGCGGTGAGCACCTTGCAGGTGGCTTGAATGCCAACAAGGCGAGGCCACCAGAGCTGGGAACTGCGACTTGCGAAAGACCACCATGGTTGAGTCCTCTCGCAGGGGCGTTTGCAGAGACTGAACATCTCTCACAACCTTCTCAGAGTCAGCGTCCAAGAAAGACATCCTTAGACATAGGGCCACTTCAAACGTCGAAGATTTGCTGATATCAGGTGGCCGGCGCACGTCCACTCCTGGAGAGGTTCATGACGTTCCTGGGCAACAGAATCAGAAGGATGCAAAGGGCTTCGTTAGCAACTGGAGCTGCCACTTCGAGAGAGATTCCTTCGAGACGCTCGCCCAGGACAGATTCCAGCCTGCGCATGCAAATCAGGAGGCATGGGAACTGCTCCTTGCACATGACGCATGAGAGAGTATGGCCGCTTAAGTTCAGCTGTGGAGGCTTCCTGGCACGAAGCATGGCTTTGTCTTAGACGGGATGGTGGTTTCGAGCTCAGATGTCTCTTCTCGGCGGCAGTTCGGAGGTGGCTAGGGAGCGGCTCGTCTCAGGTCACTGGACTGGAGTTCATGGCCACGGCCTCAGCAGAGCCACAGCTTTTGCAAGGCTGCTGTGCTGATGCTGCAGGGTTGGGTTGAGCAGCACAACAACCGGAATCGATCCGACGCGGTCTTCGCGGGTGACAGGACCGGCATGGGCGGTGATCAAAAGAGAAGGATGCAAATCCATCAGGTTTGGCAGGTGCAGGTGTGGATTGATATGCATTTTCATACTTGAGTTGGCCTGGGCTTGTGGCCCACACGCCCACACGCTTGCGGGATCTTTCATGACCCGCCCTGCCATGAACCCTGGTACTGTCGCGCTTTGTTGCAAAACACAGTGAGGTGGCCTCTGGGGGGCACCGCAGATATTTTCTGCTGCGGACTGGTCTTCACTGCATCACATCCCTCACGGTGCCAGCCCGTGTAGTACGCATTGCATCAAATACACTCTGCTGGCCCGTGCGATGGACGATATGTAAGCTATCTGGGCTGTGCTGTTACCTGGCGGTGGGAGAAAACGGACGGCACGGCACGGTCTGGACTTCACGTCTGACAATGGAGGATCCGGCTCTCCTAACTTTCAGAGCGACGTTGAATCCGCGAGGGTACGAGATGAGTCTTGGAGCAACGTCGTGACCAAATGTGTACAATGCTTCACCAGTCGGGGCAACAGTGACCGGGGACAGAAGGTTTGGGAGCACTTGTGAAGTGACAAGTTGCACAGGCAGGGAGCTCGACTCTCTGCATCATCGCCTGTAGACAGGAGGATCAACAGGCTTGCTTGCCCCTTGAGCCCTTCCGAAATACAGAAAGACATGCTTGTAGTGTATTGTGATGTTCAAAGAAACTGAGCAGTTGCTGGGGCTCATGCTGCGTGTCAGAATGTGCGCAGTGTTGATATGTGCCCGGCTTAAGGAACACTCAGTGCTCACTACTTGACACCCTTTGTGGAAAGCTGCATCCCAGTATTGGCTTCAGCAGTTATTTTTGATTGCGGTGTGATCGCGGTACCACTTCCCAAAAGGCATAATATGTCTTCAGAGCCATTGAGAAGCAGCCCGTTGCGACGCACAGGACCTAACTGTTGGGAGAGGAGATGCTCCTCGGGGGGGAGAGCTTCTGAGAAGCAGACCAATGGGCAAACACGACTAAGCGAAACCCGTAGCCCGCACAGCCGCACCAGCCAAGAAGAAAATGAAGCATTTGGCTTCCTTCCTTGAGGATATGTAGGCCAAGTCCGGGTAGCGCAGCTCGGAGCCAACGCAGTGGCGTTCTCCACACGGAACCTCACGAACACAGCGTGCCTACGGGAATTGCTTGATCCGTCAAGCGAAAGACAGAAAGTGCAGTAAGCGTACCTTGAAGCTCGTGCGAGGATTGTTGAGGTGAGTGGCAAGACCACACCAGAGGACATGCTTCTCGAGCTGACTGTGGGAGAGGCCGAATTTTGGACACGCGCTTCGAGGAATAGAATGGGAAGCTCGGGTGGTCTCTCAGGTCCTCGATGTAACGCTTGTGCGTGACGGAGTTTGCCCTCCTCTTAGACAGCAGGTTGAAGTTGTGTCTGTACGCGAAGACCATGCGGCTTAAGTGTTTTGCTCCCGGAGGCATGAAGCATCTTGACATCTGTTACAATCTCCTGGGCAAGAAGGGGGCTCAGGACCAGCAGACCAGCACTCAGCACGGCCCACTGGCACAGCGGCTGGTGACATCCCGCCTGCATCTTGCTATGTCTCCATATGCTGCAGCCATAGAGCCATAGAGAGTGAGTAGCTGCTCTGCTGCATGCGCAGGAGCTACATGCCCTGGCCGGAATCACCCGTAAGGCTTTTCTGCCGCCAATCTTGTTAGCGGCATTTCACGGCTTAGTCGGACTCGAGATCTCAGTCTCGGCCTGCAGCAGTCCTGCAGGGCAACATGATTGGGAACCAGCTCCGATTTGATGGCGGCACGAGGTGCATCATTGCACTGCGACTGTACCGGCGAGTGTGGCTTGTGTGCAGGATCACATTACTCAATGCGTACTGATCCGGCAATCGACCTGGCCTTGCGAAGCAAGTGCCGGGGAGACGAGTAGTGACTAGTGCATGGTACTCCGAAGGAAAATAGTTACTTGCAACAAAGCTTGCCGACTTGCAAGACTTATGTCAGGAGACGTCTGCCAAAATGGCTCTGCCATTTTGGCTCAAGATCGTGGACCGTGGGTCCTTCAAAATTTGAAACCGCTCCCGATTTCTCCCTTGCGACTTTCGACCATGGCACTCGCCCCCGTTGCTAATGTCGATGACGTCTTGGCCTCCAGCATGGAGACGGTTGAGAGTTTGATCCCCCCTCGCGACACAGGGGACAGTGATCAGGAATGGGAGAAGCCGGACGACGAGGTTGCTTTGGCCCGTGCTACCTTGGCCCACAATGTCCATGCCCACGAGGATGAGTCGGCCAATTCGGCATTGGCTTCCTTCACGACTTTGGAGGTGGATGACACCAGCATGGACTTGCGACTCCAGGAAATGGAAGCTGCCATGAAAAGGCTGTTGGCCAAGGGCAGCGAGATGGTGGCGGTCACGGAGGACACCACCATGGACACCACGGGATCGGAGGTGCCCACCACAGGTGACTTTGTCCCTGAGGGTGCTGCTACTGATGACCCCATGGACAAGCCGGCGGTGCTAACCACAGGTGACTTTGTCCCTGAGGGTGCTGCGGTGGACGACCCCATGGATAGGCCCGAGGTGCCAACCACAGGTGACTTTGTCCCTGAGGGCGGCGACACGGTGGCCAAGGATGATGCCACCAGGCCCCGGCCCTACTCGGCCCTGCCCGCCGGCTCCCTGGAGGAGAAGGTCTTCAAAATCGAGGGCTTCCCGGACAACTTCCCCGGCATCGGCAAGAAGAGTGCAGACTGGGCCCAGCAATTGACAAAGGAGGAAATCGCCTCCTTGTTCTCCGAGCTCAAGGCGGAGCAGTGGAGCCGCCCGGCTGTGGAACGAGTCCTTGAGGTGTACCAAATCTACAAACGACAGCTGGCACAGGAGAAGATGCTGGCCGCCCCCTACAACCGTGCTCGCAGAGGAGTGGGGCACAGCAGCATGGGCCAACTTGACCCGGGCAGCACGGGGGCTACCCTCATGTGCCCGAACTGCTTCTCCGACTGGCAGCGGCAGGACAACAAGGTGGAGGGGAAGTGTAAGCTCTGCCAGAAGTCGGTCATCGCCGTGGACAAGGGCCCGCCTTCGGCAGAGATCAAGCTAGGCCAGTCCTCCTGGCGAATGTTTTGTGGCCCCAAGGGTGTCACGTGGCACACGGATGCAGACGAGGCCCAGAAGGAAGCCGCCTCCGTGGACATTGGCTCCTGGGCCCAGCCGCCACCCAGGCCCACGGATCAGAAGGAGCTGAGCTTTGCCGACCAGGTGCCTATGGCCCTGAGGCTTAGCTTGGCTCACACGGTGGCAACACAGCCCTTCGACGAGGTGCAGTTTGCCGACAAGGAGGCAGGGGACAGACCCCACCTCCGGGGTGATTGGCAACCAAGCCAGGAGACCAGGGCTTTCCATCCCCAGCTGGCGGCGGCGATGGACATCACCAAGAAGAGCTCGGGCCCGGTGGACAAACAGCCCAAGAAGCCCACGGAAGAGGAGTTCTTGGATCACATCAACCCCCAGCTGGATGTGATCGTGGAGATGCAGGCGGGTGCACAAAGTGTCGAGGAGGCAAAGGGTGCGTCAATCCTCCGGCAGCTGGATACAGAGAAGCTTCGTTCCCTCCTTAAGCGAAATTACCTGCAGGGCCCTGGGAACCAGGGTGACGAGTTTTTCGCTGCGCAGACTAGCCTGGAAGAGGCCAAGGCCTCGAACAAGCGCATGCAGGATGAGGGATCCCAGCGCTCCCAGCTCCTTCGGCCGGTGGCGGACTCCATTGATGCCTGGGGCACCCAGCTGCGCGCGGCCCTGGAGATGAACGTGTTCAACCCGGAGTGCCCACTCAAGGATATGGAGCTTGACGACATCGAGGCCCTTAAGGAAAGGTACTTGAACACGAAGTTCCTGCTGAACCAGAGCAGGAATCCGTTCCCTGCCTCTCTTCTGCAAGAGCTTCCCACTTTGGCCGCTCTGCAGCGTGAGGGTGAGCGCGTCGCCCGGGACTCCGGCGAGGGGCTGTCTTCCACAGGTGCCTTTGGCCCTGAGGAGCAGTCCCCGGAGGCAGTTCTGGGAGTTCCGGTGGGCTCGGTCGAGTTCCAGATGCTTCGCCTCAAACGTATCATCGAGCTGCACATGGGGGAGCAGCGCATGATCGGGGGCAGATGGAAGCAGCACCCGGGGCCCCTTGAGCCCCCTACGTGGGCAAAGCCCCTGCCCGAAGGGGAGAAGATCATGCTGGAGATGAGGACACACCCCAGCTCCTTCAGGCAGCCCTTCTTCGAGCCGATTGCCCTCACCATGGAGGAGATTGAGGCACAGGTTGCAATGGGCACGAGGCCCCCCCTGGATAAGATCATCGGCCCGTTCCATGCCGAGGGGGACGGGAACACCCACTGGAGAAAGGAGGTGCAGACGTGGGACTTGGTTAGCCTCTTCTCCTGCTTCGGCCACACCTACTCTGCCAGGCACCTCTACGCGGTGTGGAGCCACCTGCCGATCACCGTCAGGTCCCACAAGAGAGGGGCCAAGAACAAGCAGCAGAACCTGCAGCGACGAGAGGACCACCGGGATTTGATGAAGGAGGCCAAAGAGTTTGTGATTCTGCACGACCTCCCGGTGCCCACGACTAACCAGGAGTGGAAGCAGCTCTACCGCGAGATCGGATCATTTTTCGCTGCCAAGGTCTTCATCAACCGTACGCCTCAGGTGGTCTTGGATCTCCCTGTTGCTGACATCCATGACTCCAAGCAGCACATGCGACTGAGAGCCGTATGTGACGAAAGGATCACCCTTCCTTTGAAGGCCTTCCGCCACTTCCCGGAGATCTACAACATGCTCTCCAACTCGCTGGGTCAAGAGTCGGTGGTGGAGGTCAAGATGGCTTGGCGCTGCAACACCGTGCAGTGGTGGACAGCCCGCCTCAAGCCAGAGTACGCCGGCCCCATCTACCGTAAGCTTGGCTACTCGGAGAGCCACATCAAAGGCCTCGGCTTGGGGGAAAGGGACTCCTCAGCTGCCTTTGGCGCTGAAAGGATCCCCCTGGACCCGGCGTCGGAGCAGGAGCGCGCTCTCCCGCCCATCACCCCGGACAATGTCACGAGCGTGGCCTCGGACGACTACAAGAAGAAGAACACGGGGGATAAGACAGCCCACGTCTTCTGGGCCAAGATGGAGTGTGGCCTGGTCCTCAGCTCCGTTTCCCCGTGGGAAATCGTTGACAAGAAGAAGGGTGAGACTCGTGGGGGCTACGTTTGCCGCCACTGCAAAGGGTTCTGGCGAAGTGGCAGAGGGGCCAGCCGTTTCCTTCTCATCACGGGGGAACACAAAGGGAAGTCGGCCCAGCTCCAGCTCATCCTGGACGAGCCCCCCCAGAACCTCTACGAGTCCTGGGTCAAGGACCGGATCGAGTTCTACAAGAGGGTGGAGCCCACGGCGGCCCCCCGGGATCGCTCCCTCCGGGTCAACCCGAGCCTCAGCTCCAGGCTCCGGTTCATCTGGTCGGCGGTGCTCTCCAACCCGGAGCGGGATGGCCTCAAGAAGATCCACGAGCTTGCGGCATCCCGAGTCCGCCCGGCCTGAGCCCTGTTTTCTTTTTGAACAAGGCATGTGGAGGGGGAACCCCTGCCAGGTGCCTATGGCCCTGAAGGGGGTCTCCTCTCCCTTCTGGCTGCTGTAGCTTTTCTTGAGGTCATGTGCCTTGGACCCTGAGGGGGAACTGTCTTAAGTGCAAGTACCTACACTACTCAGGACTTGGGCCATGTCACAGGCCTTTTCTTCGGCAACAGGAATGCCCTCAAGGGGGGGGTGGGACCTCCAGGCGCCTTTGGCCCTGATGGTCCCCCCTTTCCCCGACAAGGGAACGACTACTTGCCAGACCGTCGGCCTACAGACCATCGCCCCGTGCGAAAACAAGTGCCCTTGGACTGCATTGGTTTTTCTTCTCTCTCTCTCTCTCTCTCTCTCTCTTCCCTTCCTCTCCTTCTCCCGTAGTCGCCGTGGCTCAGGATGACTACCTTTGTATTTTGTTGTCCATCTCCCTTTGGGAGGGCCCTTGTCAGGGCCCCTGACCCTCTCATCTCTGCTCTCTTTGAGCAAGGCATCGGCCCTCTTCAGTCGGATGGCGAGATTCTTGCAGGAGTGTGACGAGACCCGATCATCAGGGGGTCGGGTCGCTCCTTCGAGGAGGAACAAGTTGATGTGACACGTCCCTGGGGGCAAGAAATTGTGGATTTCATGGCCCGTTGTAGGCCTACCCAGGAACTGGATCGTGTACTAGGTGTCCCCGATGGGCCACCACGACCGGTGGTTCTTTCATACCGCCCTACACTGGTCTTCCAGCTTATTGTGGAACGAGCTCTCTCTCTCTTCTCAGGCCCCGCGGGGGAGGAAGATGCTCAGGGGATCCTCACCTCTCTCTGGGACCTTTGCACTAAGGTCGCTGCAGGCACTCCCTCTCACATGTTTTCAGAGGTGATCCAACGAAGGGCGGAACTAGACCGCTGTGAGTGGCGCGTACTACGAGAAGGGATCTTGCTGGCCCCCTGCACGGTGAGCCGGTGGCGCCACTGGAAACCGGGGAATGTCTCCGAGCACCATTCTACCAACCAGAGGGCCCTGGAGCGTGGCCTTCGGGAGAAATGGGGGGAAAGGCTCCTCTCCTATCTCCTCCCGGCTGCTGGACAAATCCCGCACATGGCAGCTATAATGCCCTCAGGCACCACTCTCATCTCTCTCGAGCTCAAAGGGGAGTTCATGGATCTCCTGGGTGATGCTAGGTTCCGCACCCTCAGAATGAGATGCCTTTCCTATGAAGAGCTCAGGCGCCTTGGCTTCAAGGCCATACCATGGAAGGAACACGACGTTCGTGCCCTCCTCAACACTCTCCGTGATCAGGAGGTGTCTCCTCACAAACTTCAACAGGTGTGGGACACCCTCAAGTGGTTTGGTAAGAAGTTTGGGCTCCTTGCGGTTGACGAGGTCTTTCGGCTCACTGAGAAGAAGAAAGCCCTCTCGGAGTCCCTCGTTAGCACAGTGCACCGTCCGATGCGGAAAGCCCAGGTCCCCTCCAAGTCCTTTGTGGTCCAGGCGGAAGAGGTCGCGGCTCGCCCGCTTTCGAGCTCGGCCACAAGAATCGAGCTCATGGATGCCTTCATCTGTGGCATTGCAAGGTTCCAGCTGGGCTCCAGTGCCCGCTTTAGTGACCTTCAACACACTAGCCCAGATACCCTCAAGGTGACCTCCACAACCATTGAGTTTTCGGCCTGGCAGACCAAGACCCACTCGGCGGTGGCGATTCACAAAAAGCCGGTCCCACTCATCTGCCCGAAGTACTCCTTCTCGGGCAAGGACTGGTGGACTCCTCTCCTCTCCACTTGGCGCAAGCTCTCGGCGACCCCTATGTTTGAGGCCATGGACTACCTCATCCCGACCGTTGGCAAGGACTATGACGGCTTCATTGCCAGGCCCGCCACCTCGCAGCGCGCCCTGAACTGGCTGCGCTCGGCCATGTCTCGGCAGGAGATCGACAAGGCCCTGTGGGAGGGCCTCACCTGGCACTCTTTCCGGGTGTTCATGCCGGACTGCGCCTTCCAAGCACACGTCCCTCGCGACCAAAGGCAGTATCTTGGAAACTGGATGGCGGAGAGTACTGCGGATGTCTACACCCGGGAGAAGAGGAACGTGGTCTGCGCCATCTGGGAGAAGGTCACCTCGAACCTAGATCAGATCGACACGGCGGGTACCCGCACTTCAGTCATTGATCTCTCCCGCGAGGAACCGCAGCACCCCCTGGAGATTCCTGCTGCGGTTGCGCTCCCGGTCTCAGGTGCCAGCGGCCCTGAAAGAGGGAGCCCTCCGCGTTCAGTGAGGGACTCATCCACTCCTTCTCGCCATGCAGACAGCCCGGCGTCTAGCTGGCTTATGACGCAGATCCCGGCGGACGAAGTGCCTCCGCCTCAAGGACCTCTCACGCCTGTTTCCACCAAGGTGGCCCGAGGCAACAAAAAGCGGATCCACCTCTTGAATCAGGACCTCCGTGCTGTGGGTTGCGGTTGGAGCCCCTCTATGGACAAGGTGGAGGCCCTTAATGCCATAGATTATCAGGGCGACGTGAACTCCTACAACCTGTGTGCGAGGTGCTTCCTTCAGTTCTCCTTGCCGGCAGAGTTTCGAGCAGGGGATGCTCCCCCTGCGGGAGATTCCAGTGAATCTGCCTCCTCAGGTAGCCTGACGGATGACTCTGTGGACACGGCATCGGAAGCGGAGAAGGTCACCTACCAGGACCTTGACAAGGCTCTGGCCTCCAAAGGCCAGCCTTAGATGGACGACATCTTTCAGTTTTGGGGTTCTTTTGTGCCGCCCATCCTTCGGCTGTGGCTTCTTTCTGGACGGCACAAAATTTTGGAACTCTTTTCTGTACAAGGAGGGTTCCCGATCCACAGGTGCCGTAGGCCCTGAAGGAGGGGACCCTCCTGTGCTTCGAAACGGCCTCTTTCTTGGCTGAGGTCTTCGACCGAAGGAACATCCCGGGAGTCGGCAGCCACACCAATCCACCATGCAAAAGAGGGCTTGCGTGCATGGTTTTTGGTGTGCCATTTTCATGCGGATATCTGACATTAGTTACTTGCAACAAAGCTTGCCGACTTGCAAGACTTATGTCAGGAGACGTCTGCCAAAATGGCTCTGCCATTTTGGCCCAAGATCGTGGACCGTGGGTCCTTCAAAATTTGAAACCCACCCGCCCTTCCCCATGGCTGCCTTAGCCAAACCTCCCGAAGCCATCCCTGATGCTTATGCCGACGACATTGCAGAGCTGCATTCTTCTGTCTCCACCCTCTTGGCAAGGAAACAGATCCCCTACTCTGTCCAGGCAGCCTTGGCCAAGGAGGGCTACATTACTCTGGAAGACATCGCCGACCGCTGGGATGATGCGTCGGCTGCCAGAACCAATGGCCCTAGGGATCTAGGTTTTGCTAGCGGAACCAATGGCTTCACAGATCAAAGCAGCGCTTTCACTGCCATGCGTCTCTTTCAGGCAATCAAAGCGGCTAAGGAAATGACCAAGAACCTCTATGCACCTCGATCCAGTGTCACGCCTGGCCAGGCTTCTTCGGATCGATCAGGCCTCGAAGTGCTTTGTGACCGACATCAGCTCCTCACGGATTGGACTAAGGAAACGGGGCTCCCGAAGCCCAAACTTGAGGCCCAGGGAAGTGACAACCTTCTCAAGGCGCAGTTCCGCTTCTGCTCCAAAGGAGAACTCGGCTTCATCAATGCGAAATACATCATCAGTGCCTTGCCAGAGCTTGAAGAGAAGCCTTTCAAGACAAGGCGAAAAGTGACAGTAGACGGCTGGGATAAAGAAGAGGAGGAAGAGGAGCGGAAGCTCCCGACCACTCGGCGACACCTGGAAAGGATGCACCGCGTCTTCCGCAACAATCTTTCGATGTGTCTTCTTGCTTTCCCCCAGTTCTCGCAGTTCGATGCGTCTAAGCATGACCTGGATGACTGGTATGACTGGTTCTGGGGTCCGGACATTGCGGGGCGGACTCCAGCCCCGTCGGAGAAAACTCTCCTTTACGCTGAACGAAACGCTTGGAGAGCCATCCACAATCTGGTTTACGAGGGCAAATCGCTCAAAGAGGCCATGATGGAAGTTCGTGCTGATGCCCTCTTCTGGACAAGGGAAGTCTACGAGCGCGTGCCTCGGCCTGGGGAGAAGGGTCCGAAGGGCACTCCGAAGGGTGAGAAAGGCACTCCCTTCGCCAAAGCCCCGGGCAAGGGGTCCTGGAAAGGCAAGCAAACCTGGCCAGCGTACCAGCCTGTGTATCAGCCCTTTCTCAAGCAGAGATGGTAAGAAGGGCACGCCCAAGGGCAAGGGCAAAGACTCCTGGCCGCAGTCCTGGTCCAGGCATAATCCTAAGGGCACCCCCTTCTGCCGAGATTATCACATCAAGAAGCATTGCCCCGGAAACTGTGGGCGCTCCCACAACTGCCCGGTCACTAAAGACGGTTGGGTGTGCAATGCCCCTCCGAATGAGCACAGTCCGGACAACTGTCCCTACAAGTGAGGACTTCCAGTCCCAGGTGCCCTTGGCCCTGAACTAAGAGACATGCCGGAAGTGGAGACACGTGGTGCCCTCTCCACACCAGGTGCCCTTGGCCCTGAAGGAGTACAGGCACGGGACAGATCGCGATCTCCCTGGGAAGACCGCCCCCGCGCCAAGGGGGAACACCATTCATGTGGGCATGCAGCCCTCTGGTAGCGCTCCCTCGGATGACAAGCCCTTCTCTCTCGGGCCTTGGATTGAGGAACATTACCCGGGCTCTCTGCCTGCAAATTGTTCTCCTGAATGGCTGAATGGGGTCCCCGACCGCCTGGTCCGGAGACTCCAGTGGTCCCCCTCCGATTGCACTGCCAGCATTCCTCAGGGTGCCATAATCTTGCCATTCGCGGGCCGTGAGGATGCTTCATCCCTTGAAGCGATCCTCCATGCTCAAGCCCCAGACCTCTCCTCGAGAGTTCTGGCCTTAGATTCCTCTAGGAAGCCCCCTGGTAAGGACCTCCTTAATAACACACTGTTTGGGTCTCTCTGTGCGTCGGCGCTGCAAGGAAGCATCTCCTTTGTGGGAGGATGCCCGGACCTCAACACCTGGGGTTTGGATAGATGGTTTCAGGACTCGGGTACTCTCCAGGCAGTTAGGTCCCGCTCGGCGGAGAACGCCTGGGGGATTGCCGCTCTCCCTGAGGCAACGCTCCACTCGGCGGATGAGGAGAGCACTCTGCTCCTTAGGTTCCTTCTGCTTACCTGGCTTGCCTTCAAGGCGACTTCGTCTAATGCACCTACTAAGGTCTTCTGTTTTCTGGAGATGGCTGAGGACCCTGCGCGAGGAGCCACTTCTCCGTCCAAACGACGCTCCTCATCGGCCTGGGCCACTTCGGCTCTGCGTGCTTGGACCTCAGATTTAGGTCTTCGTATTCTGCACTTTGATCTGTGTTCCTTTGGTTGGGTCTTTAGTCGTCCGTCTAGAGCCGTGACGAATCTTCCCCTCCAATCCTGGGAGGGTAAGACCTGCACACACACCCATCACCCTAAACCGGATCGTCCCGTGCCGGGGGACGCTCGACGACCTGAAGCCATGCTACAGTGTATCGCATCGGCACTAGCTGGTAAACTTCGCGACACAGGCTCTCCAGTTAAGGATTCACCGCCGGATCCTGTTTCCAAACTCCTTGCTGGTCCCTCGCTGGGACAGGAGCGTCCTCACTGGGCGGCTCAAGGGTCAGCACCCCCCGGGGCGGCTGTTCAACCCTCCCTACCCTCGCTGGGGGGGAAGCGTCAGATTGCTGGGTTTCCTGGTGCAGGTACCCATGCAGGCGATCACTTGCTCGCTGCGACCCCGATGATTGGGTGTGATCGGCCTTCGACGCTACCGCTCTCGGAGAAGCTTACCCTAGACGATGCCACAATGCGTGTGACCCATGGCTTTAAGGTTAGGCCCCTAAGGGATGGTGGAGGTAAGACCTCTCCGGGTAGGACCCCTCCACACCTTCGCAAAGGACCGACGGCTCCTGCTCTGGGCAAGTTCATTCGCGAAAAGGCGGGGCCGTTGGTCCCCTCTTTTCTAGCCTCAACGGCCGCGGGTGCCAAGCAGCACCCCTTCCCGGAATCTGTTCTCAACGAGATCCGTGATTTCATCTTGCCCCGGCACACCCAACCGGATGCTGGACAGCCCTTTCACTTGGACGTGATCAGGAGGCTCCTGTGTGACATCCAAGATGTCGATGCTGAGTATCCGCAGATACTAAAAGAAGGAGTCCCTCTTGGAGTGGATACCCCTACTCTCCAATCTCCGGGCGTCTGGCCCTTGAAGTCGGAACTCATTGGTGAAGAGTGGGACCCGGTGGAAGCTCCACCCCCCACTGGCCATGCCAATTACTCCTCCGCGGACACATTTAGGGAGGAGATTCGGGCCACCTTTGTGGAGGAAACCCCCTTGGGCATGGTCATTGGACCGTGCACCCGCGCCGAGGCAGCGGCGCACTGCCAATGTGCAGAGGACGAGCTCTGCCCCTGCCCCATGGCAGGGATTGATGAGTCGGACAAGATCCGTTCCATCTTCGACGGGTCTAAGGGTGGTGCTAATCTCCGTATACAACAGAATACCGTAGAGAAAACCACGGCCCCGACGGTCATGGACTGCGTCCAATGCCTGCATTGGCTTCGGGCATCTCGCTCTCGTGGGAAACCAGGTGCCCATGGCCCTGATCCTGAAGAGCAGGCAACCCTGGCTACTGCCCCAGGGGCGACAAGCCGAGAACATGACGGCCCCTCTGGCAACGCAGACTCCAGTGCCGGCTCCGGCCGACCCTGGAGCTTCCCGGGCTCTGACGAGGACTGGATTTTGCTCAAAGCTGATGTTACGAAGGCGCACAGGAGAATCAAGATTCTCCTAAGAGAGTGGCGTTACCAAGTTGCCCAGCTTGGTGAGGAATGGTGGGTCAACACCGTAGGCACCTATGGAATGGCCAGTGCCCAGCTCTACTGGGGAAGGATGGCTGCCATCCTTCTTAGGATTGTGTATGCCGTGTTTCCCGAGGTCGACTGGGGTTTTGTCTTTGTCGACGACTTTGCCTGGCTACTCCGTAAATCGAATTCCCCTCTGCTGGCAACAGCGATTTGTTTGCTGTTGCTTGCTCTAGGCACTCCTCTGAGCTGGAAGAAAACCCTGCTTGCTGAGGTTAATACTTGGCTTGGCTTTGTCATTGACCCAAAAGGACCCTGTGTGCAGATGGCCCGAGACAAGCACCTGCTTGTCATCGGCATTCTTGAAGAGCTTAAAAGCGGTAAAGTCATGTCGGCTTCTCAGATCGCTAGCGCGTTGGGTAGGCTGCAGTGGGCGACAACGGCCTGCCCCCTCACCAAGCCTTTCCTCCAACCCTTTTGGGCTTGGAAGAAGGCCTGCCTGACAGCAGGACGTCCGGGTAAGCTTATCCGTGCGCTCTCGGCTCTGCTCCTCTCTCTTTTTGACCAGAAGTTCCGACAAGCATCGCCGTATGCCCCGCTTGCCATTTGGTCGGGGGCCAGTGATGCTAGCGCCTCAGATGATGGCAGCGCCTATGTGGGCGGCTGGCTCTCTAACGCGGACTCCCCGTCCAAGTCGGAAGTGTTCTGGTTCCACTACCAGGTCACTGCAGAGCGGCATCCATGGGCATTTGACAAGGGCTGCCCGAAAAAGCGCATTGCTGCCCTCGAGATGTTTGGCACACTGATCCTCTCTCACTTTCTCATGGAGAAGGCGCCTGCGTTCATACCGAACCTCAGGCTCCCCCTGGTCAGCGACAACCAAGGGAATGTGTACTCGCTCCTGAACGATAAGTCCAAGAGGATGCCAACGTCGGTCATCCTCATGGAGATACTGTACCAGCTGCACCGGCATGGTATGCAGCTCGCACCCTCCCACGTCAAGCGTGACTTCAACACTTGGGCTGATGATCTGACTCATCCCAACTTTCAAGGTTTCACTCCATCTCTCTGTTTGCCGGTGGAACCCGTGCTCGAGCATTTTTCCCTCATCCGCTCTATCCTGGAAGATCGTATTTTCGACGATCCTTCTGACCTCACCCATGGGCCCGCGCAGGGCGCCCGGTGAGGATGTGGCTGCCTCCTGTACAGGCTTCTTTCTGGACGGCACAAAATTTTGGAACTCTTTTCTGTACAAGGAGGGTTCCCGATCCACAGGTGCCGTAGGCCCTGAAGGAGGGGACCCTCCTGTGCTTCGAAACGGCCTCTTTCTTGGCTGAGGTCTTCGACCGAAGGAACATCCCGGGAGTCGGCAGCCACACCAATCCACCATGCAAAAGAGGGCTTGCGTGCATGGTTTTTGGTGTGCCATTTTCATGCGGATATCTGACATGAAGAGTAGTGCATCCATGACTGGTCGATGGAGCTTATTCAGGGCCTGCAGCAAACTTGCTATGAGCCTGAGCACTCCATGCGGCGCTCTGGTCCAAAATCCGCTCGAAGGGGTGCCGACACGGTGCGCCAACATCCGGAAGGCCGCGATGCTGAGTCGATCCCTGTCCATCGAGCTTTTTTGAGTGCGTGTGCATGTGTGTGTGTGTGTGTTTGTGTGTGTGTGTGTGTGCGTCTGTTCTTCAGGTGGTGGCAGCCATGGCGCCACCGCATCGCACGCCGCTGCTGGTCTGCCCGGCGAGCTTTCGATGCTTTGCTCTGAACCTTGTGCAGTTCTTGCTTGTGAGCATCCAGGTTGTAGCCTGCGCGGCGCTGCTTGCTGCCTATGCCCTATCCGAAGCTTTTGCTGTGACTACCTCCCCCAAGGCTGGAAGCCGGTCACAGTGAGACAAAAGCGAGTCGGTCCGTAGATGTCCGTGGAAGACTTGAGCAGGCTCTCTCTCCTCCACGGCTGTCTGCACAGGCCGCCCAGTGATGCCAGAAGCTCGCTTGCCTTACAGAGCTAGTGCTGGCTGAGGCGGTTGGTGCAGGACTGCCAGCCCAGCATTCTTCAGAAGGCCCGGAAGAACTCGGCCTTGGCAGCACCTTGATTTAGAATGAACCTGCGCAAGGTTATGGTGCTGTTGGTGGGGCCATGTGCGGTGCAGCATGATACCCAGCTGTGTACATCATGGTGCGCCTGTCAAGGTTTCATCGCATCGTTTGTCAGGTAGCGGCTTTGCTAGCGGCCGGTGGCCTCGCAGTCCGTAGCCAACGCAAGAGCCGGTCGCTTCAGTGTCACCGCCTTACAAGAAATGATTTCCAAGCATTCAAGGGAAGCAGTGCCTCCCGACAGAATCGTTTGGTCTCTACATTGTCCGCCGCTGTCGCTTTGTTATTCCCAAACTCGGGTTGGAGTGCAGACTACTTGCAGTGTATTTGCAGTTTTGCAGAGTTCGTGTCCGGTAGGCCCCGTCGGCAGTGCAGAGGCTCCAGGACTCCAGGAACACCACAAGAGCTGAACCAAGAAAATGGACACGTGCCAAGCAGAACCATGCCAGCGAGTCGATATTTGGGCAAAGAAGTGGACCGGGGAATGCAGTGGCGGGTCACAGGCGCTAAGCCCTCTGTCAAGGATTTGGCTTAGTTAAGATCTGATTGAAAGCCTCTTCTGCCGTGGAGGGGGGCACAGGAAAAGTAAGAGTGTGTCCCTGATCCCTTTCACCACGGCTGCGGCTGCCCACCATGCTGAAGGCCTTGCTCCTTTTTCACGGTTGATGCTTTCAAGCCGTGTTGTCTGATGTCATTTTCAGAATTCAGGTCCTTTCGTCAACAGGAGCAGGAAGAGGAAGAGTTTCGGCAGGAGAAGCTAGCAGTATCAGCTGGCAAGAGTGGTGTGCGAGTCGGAATGTGAATAAAGCAGCAACGACAGCAGAACACGAAGGAGGACCAGGATGAAAGCAATTAACACACTTCACCTCGCCATGTCAGTGCCGCACCGGATGCTTTCCTTGCCAGGTTTCCATGTTGCCAATGCTAGCACAGTGAAGCAACGCCTTTTGCTTTGGTGTGGGTTGCAGTGACACCAAGGCAATGCATTCTCGAGCAGCAGCAGTAAGCCACCCAGTTAAACTGTGAAGTGTTCAGCTGACAGCAAATACATGTGGTCCCATGTCATGCAGGTGGCTTTATGGGAACGCCGTGTGCATCGTCTTACGTCTGGAACCACCAGGATCCGCTGTGACCCGTGAACACAAGCTTCCTGACTTGTCCTATCGCGCAAAACCAGTCCACGCATCTTCGGTCATCAGCACCCTGGGCCCTGGTGCAACGCAGGCAGCTCCTGAGCCCCAGCAGCCTGTGCAGGCTCAGTCAGGCGAAGACAGGGACAGAAAGCTTGTGGGGCTTTGGGATGAGACGCTCTGGTGAGGTGTGGCGAGCATGGGCATGAAGGCACGACGGCACGACCTACTTGGAGAATGTAGCCAGGCGCACGTCTTTGTTGGTCAGGCCCAAGTTTGGTGGATCCGGAACAATGGCTACGACGGCCCCGCAAAGGGCGGTGCCAAGTTGTGGGACAGTAGGCGGCGTGAGTCCAGGCGTGTCCGCTGAAGCGATCTCAAGCTTCTTGCGAGCGTTTCGAAAGTTATTAGGTCCGGTGGGTAGATCAGTTCATCAGGCGCCGCGGGGAGGAGCTCTTCCGTAGTAGCCTGAGGAACGTAGTAGCTGTAGCCTCGCAGCTTTTCATGGGCCGTCGTCCTGGATTAGCACAGCCTGGACCGAGGGCACGATGTTGATAATTTCGAGTTGTGCGTTCACAACCTCCTCTCTGCTCCGGGCAGCAACAAGCGAAGGACCTTTCCTTCGCCCTGTGGCCAGCACCCCCCATCCATTCGTCAAGCCTCGAGGATTCAGCGTGGTCGTGGCAAGTACGGTCATCACGGCCGAACCTGCGGTGAGGGCCTGATGCTGTTGCTCTGCTTCAGTCTGTACCGTGGTGCTGTACATCAGGTTATGGATCCACGAAGAACGGGGCTGCCAAGCGAGGACGCCGTACCCTGAACCCTGGCTACGAGGTGGGCTTGTACGGATCTGCCTACGTGTCAGATGACTCTAGCGGCGAGTTCGGAGATCGTGTCAGGGCAACCAGAAGCCGCTGCACCTGAAGACTCCCAAGCTCACGAAAGACGTGCCTTTCCATGTTGAGTCGCTGCAGTTTGCAGAAACGAGTTTGTTTTGCCTTAGTCGGTGCTGGACAGCTCGAAGCCCTGTCCAGCAACGCGACTCCATGAAGCAAGACCCCTTCACGCCGATCACGTTCTCAGTGCTGGCCCCAGAATCATAGAATCACAGCCGAGCGGCACTGCATCTGCTTTGTACTGGACGCGCTCCAACCCCCGAGGCATTCCTGTAGTTTAGGACTAGGAGCTTCGTTGTCCATCTCCATTTCGGCTTTATTTTCCAAGTTCACTGTCGTGTCACAGTCTTCGCAGGCGCGGGAGATACGGGAGCCAACGATAGCCAACGTTAGTTCCAGCTGGCAGTAGGCTGGTTTAGCTGAAGCCTAGAGTCTAGACTGCTTGAGGACGTCTCTGCAGGCCCAAGACTTGTCTGATGAAACACGGCACAGCGCCTTTCCATCCTCCCCATCCTCAACCCCAAGCTTCACGAGTCCAACAGCCCACTTCTCCATGCCAGCAATCAGTCTTAGTCTTAGTACCTAAGTAGGCCGCATGGGTCCTCCGTCCGGCTGAAGGAATCCGGCCTGCCAGCTTGAGGTTCCTTTGATAGCCTTTGATCATGCTGCATCGCAGCCCCCTTGTGTGGAGTCCTCTGGTGGAGTTGCAAAGGTCGACTCCAGTGCCGTTGGTCTCGACTCCTATTTGGCAGGTTTATTCGCAAACTTCGAGCCGCTGTCGCAAGGCCGGCCTCAGCCAAAGGCGACTTGAAGCGGCGGCCGTCGCCGGACTTGTCGGAGCTTTCTGGCTTTGCCCGAGGCTCCTTGGAAGGCCGGGCAGGCCGGGCAGGCAGGCACCCAGGAGACGCTGCTCCGCGTCAGACTTTGAGAAAGACGCGGAGCAGTACACGCAGCTAGTCGACTGGCTGCGTGCACGGGGAGCCTACGTCAACCAGGCAGTCGGCCTGGTCGAGAGAGACATCTTGGAAGACGGAGACTCAAGAGCAGAGCGAGCAGAGCGTGGCTGCGCAGCCACGCAAGATATACGAGCAGGAGAGCTGTTGCTTGAAATTCCACTGAGCTGCTGTCTGTCCTCGGTGCCGGGATGCTACGACGACATTTTGTCAGATCTGGAGCCAGCAATGGAACGAGGGGGAATTGCGAAGGCCGACGTAGAGCTCGCCTTGGCCGTGGCAGTCGAGCGTCAGCAAGGAGAGGCGTCGCCTTGGTGGACATATTTGAGGATGCTCGACTGTAGCCACACCTTTCCACTTTTCTACGAGCCAGCAGATCTGGAAGCTCTGGAGAACATCCCGCTGACAGAGTCACTGGAGGTGACTTCCCAAGTCATCTCGCAGATTGCAGAAGCCAGCGGCCTCCCCGATACAGAATTTCGAGAAGCAATGCAGCTGGTGATGGGTCGGCGCTTTGGGTCCGATACATCCAGAGCCATGATGCCGATCGGTGACCTTTTGAACCATCGCTTTTACCCAAGTTGTGAGTGGGAGACGCCCACCAACGACAGTCCGTGTTGGCGGTTAAGGTCCAAGATGGACCTCTCTCCTGGTGATTCCCTGAACCACCTCTACTGTGAGGACCCGAACCATCTGCTGTTGCAACAGTCTGGCTTCATCATGAAGGAGAACCCTCACAACAGGATCATGGCCAGACCAGTGGACATGCGAAATGCTCTCTTTTCTGTCTGCAATTCCGGCAGCCCTGAGGACTATTCTGCAGACCAGCCTAAGCCCTAAGCAGTCACAGCATCGACCGGAGTGGTTTAGGTCAGTTTAGGTCCCTCCGGCTGGTGCCCTGCTTTGAAATGCCGACCGGAGGACTTTGCCAAGTTTCGCAAGGACGAGGTTGAGAAGCAGTTGCCGGATCCGGATGAAGAGGGGGTCGGGCTCAGCATGTTTCTCGAACCTTGCTGGCAAGATTCACAGCTGGGAGAACTTCTGCCATGCCTCGTGCTCATGCCATGATACTAGGCCCTGCCTGAAACGGACATGTGTTGACATCATGAGGTTGGAAGAAGGCCGGGAGGTCTACAGTGGAACCCCCTCTGGCTTGATACGATAGGCGCCAGCCTGTGTGCTTGCATGCTACGATCTGCTCGGGTGCTTTTGAAGCTGCGTTGTCAGGTTTAGCAGTCACAGAGAGCCCAGATGCACCGCATTGGGGAACCAGTCCTGAAGGCAACGGGCACCGGGCCAGTAACCTCGACATGCGGATCGCATTCATCCTGTGTCGCTGTTCACATGCTGCCTGCATCTACCTGCCACTCCCCTGCAAGGCATGGAGAAGTACTTGCATGCCCTGGAGACTGCGTCATGGTCACTGTTTCCAACATCTCTTGAAGAGGACACGGATGACGGCAACTCTTCTTCGTCCAATCTGCAAATGGCGACGGCACTGCGAAGGGGATACAAGGAACTTCTACGAGATGCTATCGATTCTTTGCGCGTGCGGCTGTCAGGTGGAGGCTGACTGGACCGGAAATATAGCAGTCGAAATTACAGCGTTAGACGACAATCTCCGAGCGAAAAGACTTATCCACCTGAGCCTTTGCAAGACTGCATGCGAATCTTGACACACAGAGCGCATGCTGCCAAGATACTCAACATGTGCGACGATGGTGACGAGGCCTGTGAGGTAGATGTGGAGTCGTGGTCTTAGGAACGCAGCCCCGGCTCAGGTGGACTACATGGACTTGTTCGTCCGAGGACTGCCAGTCCCGTCGCGAAAAAGGTTCGACAGAGCTCGGCCCTGAGGTTTATCTGAGTTAGGCGGTGATTGCGAGAATTTTCTGATCAAAAAGGTGAAGATCAAGGCAGAGGAGACCGACGTGCCTTGGATAAAGGATAAAGGTTGGCTTGATCCTCAGTCGGCTTGAGGATTGTCGGGTCCTGCCAAGGAGCTGACCGTGAAGAATCTCACAGCGGGACACTGAACTTCCTTGCGACAGATCGTCCTTGAACTGAGGGTCACTGATTGCTATGGCAGATCTCGTTCAAGAGCGTTGCTTGAACACCGTCCCCGTTAGCTTCCGAGCCTTCAGTTGAAGCAGGTTTTCGCTCATGCCTTCGAGCCAGCTGCTCGCGAGAAAATCGAGGAGAATGGTGGCAGGCACTTTGTTGGAGGGGGGGGTGACTCTGTACATTGGTGCTTCGAGTTGTTTCCTGGTTGCCATCCGTGTCCGTGCAGCGTGGAAGCAGTGCCAGCACTGCCACGACAGCTGGACCATGCTGGACCTAGCCTTACAAGATCCCCCAGGAGCCAAAGGCCTGAATCCTGATTATTGATTAATAGTGTTCCAAAAAGCATTCCGAATGTGTTCCAGAAAAGCGTGGGGAATAGTGTTCCAGATTCGACAGTGTTCCGAAAAGCATTCCGAGAGAGCACCCTTGAATCTGAAAGCTTCCGGCTGGAAACACATCTTGGAACACTTTTTGGAATACTTTTTCAGCAGCAGGTCATTGGCGGAACGCTTTTTTGAGAACGCTTTTTGGAATGCTTTTTGGAATGCCTTTTCGGGGGCCCGTCCTCTCCAGATCCAGGTCAAAAGCATTCCAAAAAGCGTTCCAAAAAAGTGTTCCGGAAAGTGTTCTGCAAAGCGCTCCGTTGGAATGCTTTTTGGAACACTTTTTGGTCAGAGGGTCCCCGTGGAACGCATTTTGGAAAACTGCTCAGCTCTGCATCAAAATCAGAATGCTTTCCGCACGTTTTTCAGGAATGCTTCTAGAATGCTTTTGGAACACTATAAAAACCTATCTACCCCTCCCTTTCTTTAGCCCTCGGGATCTTGTAAACCTAGCCTCTGCGTCGCTGTTCGGAGGTGCATTCGCTTGTCAGACGTGGGCAGCTTGCCGATTGACGCCAAGTGGATGAGCACAAACGAGTTCAAGGTTTGCAACTTCCGGTACCGGGAGGAAATCTAGACAAGTCAAAGCGGCTTCAGACTTAGACTGGCTGTGAATGGCTTGAGCAGGTGGGCGCCGGAGACGACTCCAAGGAGGAGGCTGAGGAAGAGGAGGCACCTGCCGAGGACCGGATGCGTGAGCGGCTCTGTAACGTTCCTGCCGCTCAGTGGCTCGAGGAGTGATCCGCGCGAGGAGTGCAGCCCACAGAGGACAAAAGCAGCTAACAGCTTGCTTCTCTGTCTGCATGTCGGCTGGCTTGGAAATGACTTGTATCCTGCTGCTTGTTATGTTTGGTTCATTGCGATTGCCGTGACTTCGATTCGGGCTTGCTAGTATGGTGCACTGAAGAAGCACCCTTTGAAAGGAGGTCCACTGAATGCAGTAGTTCTGCATGGCGGTCGCGTGCAGCTTGATTTCATGGAGTTGGATGTAGATGAGCCCGCAAGTCAATACACCAGTATGGCGCTTTCGCACGCTACTGGTCGTATACGCTAGTACAGACAGCAACAGTAGCAGTTTCTGGAGACATCAGCAGCACAGAGCTATGACCCGCGGCCCTGGAGCGCCGCCACCTGGCTGGCGGCCAACGGTAAAAGGCCCCACGCTGCATCATACCCAGCTTAGCGAGGCCCAGTACACGATACTTCCCAGGCCGAAACAGCAAGGCCGACGTGTGCCTTGGCTGATGTGGAAGACTGCGGAGGTGTGCAGTTGCTTCGAGCTTGGGCTTGTCATTTGCATGCGAAAGTGCTGACAGAACTGAGGTTTGCCACTGCCGCGGCCCAAGCCATCTGCAGCTCCCATTCCCATCCCATTCCCTGGACGGTAAGGCTGCAACAGGTGGCAGCCTCGTCCTACCCGACGGCTGCAAGCTCAAGGGCAGGTTTTACTTTGGCATTGTTGTCTTCGCGATATTGTGCGCCGGCAGATCGCTTTCGGCCAGCGGATAGTCCTAGGTGGTGCACCAGTGAGTGGAAGCCGCTTCCGTGTCGAGCCAGGACCCGTGTCATGCGCCTGCGGATTGGTTCAGTCACGTTACCAAAGTTACCAAGCACTGCCAAGCACTGGCAGAGTCTCTGCTGTCGAGCTTCGGCGCAGGAGCCAGCGGCCTGCCCGAGTTGCAAGCAAAGCCCGGGCAAGATGCTCAGCCATGGAGCCGTGGAATCTCCCATGCCTGATCCTGGATCCTAGTTCAGGACAACGGCCAAAGTCCCTGACAGGCTCGGGCATTTCTCATTCTTTCCGTGTGAGCCTCCTCCTTGCACCGATGCAGGAACACCTCGTCAGAGCCGTATCCTGCACCAAACGTTCTGCCTGGCCCTAAACTGCTCATATAAGCAAAAGAGTTGAGTTCCATAAGTGCTGCCCTGCTTCAACAGGGACAAGCTCCTCGATGGAGCGCAGATGCAGCTTGACTCAGCGGACTACGGGCGCAAGCCTCAGGATGCCAATGGCCTGGCCGTGAGGCGGTGCTAGAATCATGTAAGACGCGCGCGACCATGCCACAAGGCGATTCTCTGCAGTTCCAGGCCTGAAAGCCGAGTCTTCAGCTCTGATGCTTGCATGAGGCACTCCGCATCCGTGCCAGGAGTAAGATCGTCACATCGCGGGAGTCAGCCTGAGCATCCTCCGGCAGGGGACTTGGTGCATCGAGATGCCTGGCACCGACACGATCCTGCAAGTGCTGCACATTTTTGCAGGTTAACGCTGGTGGCCCAAGGCCCAGATATCTGCGATGCTGTTCGGTGTGGCTCTGTCACTGGTTCTAAGTCCAGCCCAGCGGTCCCCATGACCAAGGACAGATGCAACCCAAAAGGACGACTGCCTCGCAGAGGCTCGGAACTCTGAGACATTCTTGCTGCTTCTTGCTGCTCGCTTAAAGTGGTGCTGAGGCCCGAATGGGACAGCCTTTTCGACGATCTTGACGACGGAGAGCGAAAGGTGCATCGTGGGTACATGTGTGCGGGCAGCGCGGCAGTACCAGAGCAAAAGCCTCTTCAGTCATGCAGGACCCGGCTGCAGAGGCAGAGGCTGGAGATGCGGCGGACGTCAGCTCTGTGGCTCTGCTCTTCGTTTTTCGTGCAGGGGGATCCCGCGTCGGAGAGCTGGAGGCAAGGAGCACCGAGCGAGTTGGACTTCTGTCATTGCCGGATTCGCCTTGCCAGGGCGGGCAGCACGGTCGGCGCATCACTGAGACATCAGACAGAGCAAGCAAGCAAGCAATAGAGCGAGACAGACGCACCCAAACGTAGAGAGCGCCGCATCGCTCAGAGCCGCAAGGCCCCGACTGGGACCATCTCTACAAGAGGCCCCCGGCTGGAAGGTCTTGTCTCAGAATTTCTCCGCTGTTTTCGTTTCGAGGCTCCCGGCAGTTCCTCGGCAGCAGTGGGGGAGGGTGAAAGGGTCCTCGCATTGACGCTTTCCAGCTTTCCGGCCGCGAGGCTCGCGACGGAGGAGAGAAGAGGCACCAGCGGGCAGCACTTGTGCATGCTGCCTGGACCTGGACGTTTTGTTGCTGCCTCAGGGTTGATGATGATGCTCTTGACTACGCTGCACTGTTCAGTGGAGCGTCGGGGGCCTGGAGCAATCAAGGTGCAGATGGCATGTCAGTGACCGATGGATCCAGGACAGATCCCGACGACGATGACTTGCCAGACCTGGTCTCCGTCTCGGTGTGGCACGTTTGTGTGTGTGTGTGTGACATCCTGGGCAAATGAAAGATAGAAGGCAGGGGTAGCAGAGAGTGCAGGGTTCTGCTGCCAATGAAGGCTGCTGTGGATAGAACTCGAACCTGCCGATTGATATTGCCCTCAACAAAGAGCTTTCATTTCGTTTCGCAGTTGCCCGGGTGAGTTCTATCAGATAAGGGTCGCGAGTGAAGCATCCTGCGCAGCTTGAGAAGTCACATGAATGAGGTACAGAAGCACTGAAAGAACCCAGATGTAAGTCTAACCCACGTGATAGCTTCGGCTATCTCGAGGGTCGACTCAAGCGTGCGACTCCGCTTGGAAATCTGTCATAGTGCCAGTCGTGAGGCTCCAGCTTTGTCTGGAAAGCTCGGTGGCCGGAGGGATGAGCGCAACGTTTCAACACATTGCTATCCTACGGCATACTGCAAAACATGTCGGGGCAATGTCTACGAACGCGCCTACATACATTGCGACGATCATACAATGCCACGACCATACAATTGCTCCCACCAACTCTCCCGTAATCTCTCCTACATACCAAACTTGTGGGGGTTTCGCATTGCAGCTTGAATGGAATCGGTTGGCTTCGGCTTGGCCTGCGAAGCGCTCAGACCTCGAACCCTGCCGTCTCACCGTGCTACAGTATTGAAATTGTGCAGTGATGTGTTATACAATTTCCTAGCTCAGGTGTTACTACCCGGTAAACTGGGGCAGCTCTGTGTGTGTGTCATCTTGGGAAAGATTATCTGCAGGGGGCAGCAAGGGTTCCACAGTTCTGCTGCCAACGAAGACAGCTGTGGATACCCCGTGAAGCAGATTGCGACGCCAATGATGCCAATCTGTGTTCCTGCGATGTTTCTACCTATGGAGTGAAATCTGAAGGGCATCGCAAAGACCCTCAACAGAAGCCTGTTGTTTCGCAGTGTCCAAAGAAATTCATTCGGTCGGTTTCGGGACGCGAGCGCTGCGTCCAGTGCAGCTTGAGAAATCACATGAAATAAACACTGAAGGCAAGGAGATGTAGCTAGTCTAGCTTGCTAACTCTGTGCCAGCTTCGGCCATCCTGAGGGTCGATTCAAGCGTGCGTGCGTGTGTATGTGTGTGAGTGCGACGTCGGTGCTGCGCGAGGTTCCCACAGACACTCGGGCGTCTGCCGAGCTCTCGTCGTAATGCATCGCATGCGCAGCAATCCCATTGATGGGGCAACGGGTGAGGCTGAGAAGCCTAACCCTGCAAGCGAGCGAGGTCGCTGGTGGCCAAGTCGTGCCTGAAGTAGGTGAATTGCAGGATATGATCCGGAGACGTAGATGCTACTTCGACAAGCAGGTGTATCCGTTGCAGTTCACTTCACTGTGTCTGCATGTATACGCGAAGTCTGCAGTCCGGTTTCTGAAGCCATATGAAGCCATGCATGCATGAGCATGCATGAACATGCGCAGAAAGACTCTAACTTAGGTGCGCCGCCCGTGTCGCCTCTGCGCGAGGTCCACACTTGCAATGGGTTGCCCAGTTCAACCTTTTATCGCGACCGCTTTCGCAAGGGGTCAGGCTGCATGTGTTCCAGGATGCAAGAAGGGACCCTGCGGGCAAGAACGCGAAGGAGAGGGACGCGAGGTGAGCAGCGGCCCTGACCGCTCTTTGCTACGCGTGCTGTGCAGGAGCTCGAGCAGGAGGAGGAGGAGGAGGTCAACGTCGCAGAGCGCCGCCTCGTTTTCGTGCGAGCCTCAGACGTCAGCAGAAGACCACGGCGGAACCGTGACATTGGCGGTCAGGATCTGGACTCCAGCCTGGTGGATCTTGCATCCCGGTGGCAAAGCAGTCGCAAGTCAGAAGTTGACGCGGTGTAAACTTTATCGACTTGTGGGAGACAAGGCATGCCATTGGCAGAAGGACTGTGCTGCATGCCCACTCCAGCGAGCGGCCATGAGAAACATGCCACCTGCAGTATGGTATCCTGGGTCACTTCAACCTCTCCGGCCATGCTGACGAGGGAGCCCCTCAGCCCAGACACTTGTGTGCATGGCAATGTAGAGTCCGCAGCTGGCTGAGAGGTGGAAGCATGGGGCGAGAAGTTGATGCCCAAGGGCATGCTTTCGCTAGTACATTGCTCAGCTCGTCTTGACCACTATTTACACTACTTTGTAGCTAATTCTTCCGTGCGCCGCAGATGCAAAGATTGAGGCTGACTTCCGTTCTCATGGTGTCGAGCTGGATCTCAGCGACACGCACGTCGTGAGCTTGGTTAACAAGCGATTGAGTGGGCCAACCGTCAACCCAAGCCGCGTCCAATTTAGGCTGTCTCGTCTGGTTTCCAAGAGCTGGAGGAGTTTGCCCCCTGGCAGATTTAGGCCTTCTATCGTCCATTCTAGAGGGCTATGGGATTTGGTCGTCATTTCAAGTTTCAAGTTGTTGTGCGATGCTTTCACCGACGACCTGTGACCCGTCCTGAGCTAAGTCCAGCGCGTTGAAACGTGACGGCACGGCACGGAGCCAAGTGGGACCTTTCTCGCGAGTCCACCAGTTCGAGCGAGCTCGAGCAGCCCTGTTCTTGTTCCGGACCGGAGGTCACGACTCTCAGACTCTCCCGAGCCAGGATTGGACCCGATCTTAGGGCAGAAAGGAAGCTGACAGGCGCTGAGGCCCGCGCTGCCTGCATGACCCGTCCATCGAGGCAACTCCGGGGCAAGCTGGATCGCAGGAGGGTGCTGTCTCGATCCGTTCGTCCCTGAGATGCTTGCTACTTGCCAGGAGCTCTCATGCGGAATTTTACCCTAACGGAGCTGGTGCTGCCGCCCCAGCAACGGAAATATGCCAGTGGTGGCTTGACATGGTTTGACTCCGTTGGCCTGTCTTTGCAATCCAGGCTGAGCAGCAACTCCATCTCGGACGAAGGAATTGTGCCTGATCGGCAATGAGAGAAGGTGCAGGCAAATTTAAGTTAGAAGCAAGTCCTTTGTAACTGACGGCATTGTGCCGTCAGTGATCTCCAGCAGTGGCAAGGACCCGCTTGCTGCTGTGCTTGACAGCAACAACACGCTCAAAAAGCCGCGCCCTCAGAGATTTCTGGCGGTTGTCGCATGGGTCACACTTGGTCAACAACGCTTGCAACACCATCTCAGCCACTGTGCCACAGCCCTCGAGGATCGATCTGTCGGACAACCGGGTGGGGTCGAGGACGAGATGCGTAGAGTGTGCAGTCGAGTTTTGCAGGGTTCTTGCGCCGTAACGCAGTGCCATGCACTGCCAGTTTAGGGGCCGGTCGGGCTCATGTAGAGCTTTGAAAGAAAAGTCAGCCTGCCTTCAGGGGTGCGCAGCAGCTTGCGTCGGCCAGCTCCAGGCTCGGGCCGTTGGCTGCCGTTGCTGCCGTTGGCTTTGGGGAGCGGTTTCCGCCGGGTCGTCGCTTTTTGCCAGGAACCGATCCCTGACGTATCTCGACCTCAGCAGGAACAGCATCGGAGACCAGGGGGTCCTGGGCTCAAGTCTGTTTTCCTGCAGCTTCTTGATTTTGCCGGTTCCCTGCCTGTCCTCCGAAGAAGTGTCCAAAGGCCGAGGAGTTCCTCTCCGTGTTAGATGTGGCGGTTCGACCGCGGCCGTCGGCCCACCGCCCAGAAGAGACAGAGTGCAAAAGTCCCTGCTCCGACAGCATCCTTCCGTTGGCCGTTGGCTGCGTCTCCGTGTCTTCTTGGTGTTCGCAGCTGCAAGATGCCTCAATGTCAAAGGCTCTGCGGATATTGGACTTTTCGGGCAACTCCATCACCAGGCACTGCAAGGCCGAGTCAAGAACTTGCACTTCTCGGCACTGCTCACAGGCGCACCGAGGAACGGCTCCTTTCTGCCTTTCACCGTGGAATCACGGTGCCCTTTGTGCTCTTGCGAATCTTGTAGGATGTTTCGCGTGGCACCTGCCCGAGCAGGTGCTGGAGTCGTTGCACCTGTCAGACTCAGACGGGGCGAAGGCATCCCAGTCCGTCCATGGCCTGCGCGTGCCGTGGAGCCCATTGTTGATGTTTGTGCTCGTGTCGTGTCGGTATCGGTACTGGAGGCGAATGAGGGCACTGCCACTGCCACCAGAACATAGCAAATCAACTGCAGCTTCAACTACAATTCGGCAACGACTGCGACAGACATGACGGCAGCTACAGAGCGACCGCTGCACATCGACTTGTGCCCCCCGCAGCTGTGCCGGGCCAGAAAGAAGTAGGAGAAGAAGTAGGATTAGGAAGCAGGTTGACAGAAGAGGAAATCCCGGCCCTTGTATGAGGAAGGTGTTTTTGTTTCTGTCCTACTGATAGTGGTGGGCGGTGATGCTTTGCAAGGTTCGTCCTGCTGGTGGTTGTAATTCGAAAGCTGCTGTAGAAAGGGAGGCTTGCCGTGCTGGTCCTTGAATAGTGTCGCAAGCGTACGGTTTAAATGACTCAGTCAACAATCCGGCACCGGCTATACCTTTAACTGCACGGCCAATCCTGGAATGTCGTCACCATGGCAGGTCGCGTACAAGGATCTGCACGATATCACATGCACAGTCCCAACACATGTTGGAATGGGCTTCTGGCCCTCATTGTTGCACGTCGGTTGGAGCGGGAACTACAGCTACGAGTTGGCTTCTGTAGAGCCCGGGTCGAGTTTGCAGTTTATTTCTGCTAGCCTACTGCAATAAACCTATTCAGCGAACCATTATTCTGACACTTGTTCTTATTCTTCTCTGCGCACGACAACACTCAACACTGTAGCAGCGAAAGCACTTTGCAGCAGACCGGGCTTCGTTTACCAAAACGTGGAATCTGCGGGTCGGCAGGATCGGCCACGCCGCATGATGCAAGGGCCTTTTCCCTGCAGGCAGCGGCTGCAGACGAGGGCAAACCTCCCCGGTTTACGGTGCGGGGCTCTTTGACTTGACTGTTCGAGCAACCGCTGGTGAAGTGCAACACCAAACCATGCTTGTAGTGTGTTGCAGTGCAGTCCTGTGTGAATCGGCAGGTCATTTGCACGCAGCAGGGTATTGAGATCCGCGCTGGCAGAGCTGGGTGCCTGCCCCAGTTGTATGCACAGAGCTAGACGACGTCGAGACAAGTCGAATCAACCGGCAGGCCGCGGGCGCAGATCAGCACGAGCCCTAAAGACTAACTCATGGGAGAAAGGGGTTGTTGAGCAGCAAAGAAGCCAAGGCTGGGAGCAAGATCAAGGAGACGTTGAGGTGGTCCTCAAGCGGGCTGAGATGAGGAAGTGCGATACAGCGTGGCTCGGCGCATCTTTTGTCTTCTCGGGTTAAAGATGTTCCGATGGTGGTTTTGGGCCCTTCGAATCCTGTTGCTCTCTGTGGCAAAGCCATGTCTGATGTGACGTGCTGTGATGTGTCGCCAGCCGTTCTTGGCAGGGTGGTGGATGTAGCTTTTGGCTACCGGAGACTGAAGGTCACTGTGCGCCCACACTTTCAGTGCTCTGTCTCTCCCACGAGGTTATGCCCTGCGGTCCTGCATGGCAGTGCAGAGTTTGGCCACTCAAGACGCGGGAGTTGAGGTACGAGCCGAACTGATCATGGACATTGAGCTCTTCGCGCTGCAGACTTTGCAAAACTTCATGCGGGGACAGCAGAGTTTACCGACGCAGCTGTCGTGTCCTCTCTCTCAGGCGCATTCGGCCAGAGGATTGCGCGTGGACGGTCGGCGACGGTTACCTGCAGATCGTCTTGGCCAAGGCCGGGAGTCCTAATGCAGTCTACGGTTGTAGTACCCAATAACACCTTTGAGGGGTGCGATTCTGGCTGTCGACCCTTCATTTCGGTTCTGGCATCGGTCCCCACTTTAGGGGAGGAGAGGGGAGGCGCAGGGCTCTCGGCGCGCAGCCGATGGCAATCCACGCGCCCCTGTGTTCGATGCTGTTCAATGCTGCAGAAGAGGGTCGCCAATTCCGGTGCTCACTTCATGCACATGACGTCTCGAATTTACACATGGCGAAGGTGAGCTTCCTCTGTAGCCAGTATTCTGCCATTCTGTTATACTATGTGGGTGCGTCCGAGAAGACACTGAAGTTTCCGGCGTCCTTGAGCTACGTGACATCTCGAGGCCTTCCCAGGCACCTGTGCCTGGGCTTTTGGTTGGCGGGCTGGTTTTGCTTCTTGCGAGTTCTCAATGCTCGCAGAGAGACAGGTCTAGGCATCTTCACTGTGTTGATGCTGTTCACCGCAGGTGTGACTGCTTGGTTCAACAGACCCCACCAGCCAGTCTGGCACGATCGCATCCACATGGCTGCTGCGTGTCTCTATGTCCTCTGCCACATTGTCTTGATGGATGTTCTCGCGATGAGCTCATTGTACAGAGTAGGCTTCTATGCTTCGATGATTACCGCAGCAGCATCCCTGCAATGGAGCAGGAGAATAAAGACAGAAGCAGGGGTGCCAGTGAAGCATTCCTCAAGCGCGGAAGAGTTTCGTGACCTCTTCGCGCAGCTGAGCAGTAGGCACAGCACCCAGCTTTGGTGTGCCGAACTCTTGTTTATGATATCTGAAAATCTGATTTTCACCTCCTTCGTTTTGGGCCTGACTTCTGGTCTGGATACCCGTGACTGCACAGGCGAGTAGACCAACAAATGGGTTCCTTCATTCCTTCAGCTTCTTTGGAGCAAAGTATCTTGTGGCACCATTTCGCTAGAGGATGCAAGCCTGAATGTGGATAGCAACGCACAGGTGTCTTGCATTGGTTGCCCTGCAGGCCGAAATTGGGCGCTGGCAGTCGCTGACGGCGTGATGGCGAATTGAAAGTTAAGTTGGGGGGCACTTGCGGATGCATGTTCATGCTTGGTTGTCCAAAGACACAACATGATGCAAATTGCGTGTGGTCTGCTCCGAGCCATATTTTTCATGGCAGAGACATTTGGGCCCAAGCACGATATGGCCTGGCACCTGAATCCACGAGCCTGGCTACAGGACTAAAGGGAAGCACGGCCGTTCGCAAAGCTGGGCAATTCAACAAGCAGGTGGCAATCAACTAAGCAGCAAAATGGGTGTTGACTTCAGATGTGCTGAGGGTGACCCTGGAATCCCAAGCCAGTGTAGATCTTGACGCCGCATTGGAAGGACTGAGATCTTCAACACGATGCTGCATGGCTGAAATATGAACCACGAATTGTGGGCCCTACGCCCCACTCGCAACACTGCAGTTGTGCTGTTGGTTGATATTGGTTGCTAATGATCGTGTAAGCTTTCTAGGCCAATCTAAGCCAGTTCGATCGCACCCTTCCCAGGTTCGACTTCATCTTTCCCGAGCCGCAGGTGCACTTTTGAGCGTCAGTCACAACTTGCTTGAGACTCGCCGTATGTATTTGTCTGATATATATCTAAGCTTACCGAGGTATCATCTATAACTCAAATACAGTAAATACATGAACAAGGCTGGATTTTGGGCACCATTATCAACGTCATCACATAATCTCTCTGTGCGGGTACACGCAACATGTGCGTCTGTATCTGTGGTGTTTTTCTGTATATTGTACACAATACTGGGTATGTCAACGCATGTATGCAGTCACCTATGTCATTATTGTATGTGTATGCATGCAAGTATGCACGTATACATGTACTGTACGTATGCATGTATGTATGGATGTCTGTCTGTATGTATGTACGTATGTAAACAGCAAGCACACCCGTACGACGAAAGGACCACATCTAATGCATGCTGGCACACGCAGTGCTCAGATGTTTATGCCTACATAAACGGTTACACATATCGATCAACCTTTGTAGCCTCTTATCTGCTTTTATCCATATCAGATAAAATCTATTCCCCTCAGCAGTCTTTTGCAGCGGCTCTTGTTTGCGTCAAAGGCATGCAGACGTCTCGCACTGTGGGTGGGTGACAAACGATGTAGTTTTCGAAGCTTGTCTACGGTTGTCTCCCTTCATGTGGGACTTTTTGGCGTTTTTCGTGGTGTACTGTAGTTGCAGTGTTTGCATATGTAGTCATGTGCAAGTTGAAACGACCGTGGGCTCGAAGTAGGTGTGGAAACATGTTGGATGTTGCTCGTCATTTCAAGCTCTGGCCAGGGCATGTCCCCGCAGATGCTGTTCTGGATTTTCATAACATACGGGTGCCACTCTGAGTTTTGGCAGCTCTTCGACCTCAAAGTGTTCGCAATTCGACCGAGGTACATCCTGTTCACCGCAGCCAACATGCTCAGCGACGGCTCCGAGCTCCTGCTTTTCATCCCACAGGTGCAGTGCCTGCAGTGCTAGTGCAGAAAGCGAGATGCAAACCGCGTGCCCGGGGACCTGTGGGAAGCGTCCGAGCACAGGTGGCCGGCCTGGTCGGGAGTGTTGTTTTGCCAGTGCTGGGTGCTGTGCCAGATGGCATGATGCTCCCCACATGCATTGAGCTTCGTGCTGCCCGCGTGGTGTGACACTGTGACACTGACAGTGTGTGCACTCTCTTCGCGCTGAGGGTGCTCTTTTCTGGCATCGGTCCCACAGAAGTTGCACAGGAAAATGCCCGCCACTCGGATGTAGGCCTCTTTTGAGAAGCTGTGAGCCGTCTCATGGCTTGAGGTTGCTGTTGGTGTCGGGGCTTTGGCAGGCGGGCAGATTTGGAGGGCAGTCAGTGCCTTCTCTTACAGCTCGGCAGGTAGTACCATCATGCTCCTCACAGTGCCGTGGTTCTTGGCGCGCCTGGGAAAATCACACGTTGGGAAGCGAATCTGAGATATCTCCATGCCAGGGTGTCCTCGGGGGCCGCGTTGACATGGAGGGCGGCAAATGTCAATATGGCGAGGAAAAGAAGCTCACGAAGGTGCCATATTGACGTGTTCCTGCTTGGATTGTACATGCTGCCTGCACATAGTGAGCGGCCAGGGTGGCCTCATGAACACCTTCTTTCATACTGGCATCCGTTCTGCTCACAGTGTGCCAGCGTATGCTGGCACGCAGACGGCTGATGATGCAGATCTCTGCACACGCCCTTAGATGCCCTGAGGTTACAAGCCGGAGATACGAGCAAACTGCAAGATCATGATCTTCACAGCACTGACGTGCGCAAGTTGCCAACTGTTCGTGCTTTCAATTTATGGCATCACGAAGTCGTAAGTATGTCATCGGCCAGCATGGGTACGGAACTGCGCCTGGTGTGAACTGCAGGTACTTGATTATCCAAGTTCCTGCCTGGTTCATCGACACGCAAGAGCCTGCTCTCACCGCGAAGGCGCATGATGTGACATGCTATCTGGAGACAGACCAACAGAGCACAGAGTGCAAACAGTATGTCCGTGATATTGGGAGGTAAGCACAGCGGTGGGTGATTTAACTCCAGGACAACCTGAGTAGGAGCCGCGCAAAACCGGCCTGCACCACGGTCATGACTCGGGGGAACCGGGTTCACTCCACAACTATTTTCACACGACGGCTTCAGTAACAGACGAAGGAGAGTGGACGACGAGAAGGTTTGAGATGACCACAAACCGGGATTTTGGGCTCCGCTCAAGCACCAAGCAGCTGCGGCTCGACGAAGCTGTGGTGTGTCTGATCGGTGAAGTCAAGGTTGCGGACAGGGGACGGAGGGAGGAGATGCACAGGTCAGGGGACAGGGGATCTCGGAAGGGCCGCAGGGCTCAGACTCAGCGGCAACAGGCGTCTTTTCAGGGCAAAGAGGCTCAAGGCAGACAGTGGAACCCAAAAGTTAAAGGGGGAAGGGCGCAAGTGAGCCAAGCACAGGTATGAGCAAAGTTTCAGTCGCCGCAAACGCATGGTTTGCAGTGCACTATCAACGATGCATGTGGCTTGATGTTCTTTTTCTCAGGCCATCGCCAAAGAAAATAGTCGGGAATCTGTGCGGCACTGAGTTGATGCTCGCCTGGGGGCGGTTGCAAGCCGAGCAGTCAGCGCAAAGCTGCTTCGGAATTCCACCCATCCAAGAAATATGGGCCCAGAGCAAGTTGATTCGTTTATTTATGTCACAGCAGCAGATCGAAACCCGGGCCATCCACCAACAAATCTATGTCGTCAAGGTAGATTTCGTGTCTGCGCTGAGGCCTGGGCCCTGATCGGCATGGTGTTCTGCATACTCGAATTTTCTATGTGCTCCTTGAATTGACGTGCGCAGCATCTGCAGCATGTGGAGTTCGGGACTGTGCCAGGTACCTGTACATGCAGTATGTGGCGGGTCTCCCTGAGCAGCATCTTCCACATTCAGTTTCAAGCGCGGAAATGCTGCGGGCGCCCTCCCTGCAAATGAGCCTCATGTCCTGTACAGCAGCACGGAGACCCCAGGCAAAGTTCGACAACTGCCTGGCATGGGCGCGGGATAAAATGTCCGGGGCGGGCGTCGCACCGCCGGTCTCCCAGTAACGCTCGGGCCGGATGACCGCATTGCACTGGTTTCCCGACTGGCACAGGGCAAAGGCAAGAAGCTACGTGGCGGCCATCATGAGGGCTCAGGAGTCGGAAGCCTGGTAATTAAGCCTGTGCCTGCGCTGGTGTTCATACGAAGGCATTTTAGATCCACTAAGGCTCGGAGTCAAAGCATGGATGGAAGAATTCCGAAGAGATGCTCGGCTGAACGATATAGGAGTTATCCCATGAATCTTTCTGTACCGGCGTCCGTTTCTGATTGGCACCAAAGGATTGGAAGCTGACGGAGCAAAGCGAGGCGAGAGCAGATGACACTTCTGCGCTGGAATAGTATTTGCTGTGGGGCTATGGCTTGTCAGAGTTCACCGCTCGGATTTGCGTCGTGCCACATGTCCCGATTAATTCTGCTGATTCTGCGAGAAAAACAAAGCGTTGCTCGACAAAGTCACCTTTCCCAAAGACTTCAGGGAGACGTGCCGTGGTTGCAAAGAAGATACGGCAAGGCGTTGAGGATGCATCCCAACGCTGATAGAGGCAAGGGCAACACATGGACCAAGGCTGGCAATGTGGTTTCGAAAGTGCCCTCCTCATTATGTTTGCTGTCATAGAGGTTGGTAGAATGTCAGCATGCTGCATGATGCAACGACGGGCTCAGGTACGCCAGTGCCTCCGATCATGATGGACTGAGAATGACAGAGATGGACACATCGGGTGCTGGCTGAATTGCAGCAAGCATCTCCATACAAGTAGGAACGAAGTCCTGCATGCAACGCTTGTGCAGGATTTCAATAACCTCCTGCGGGCCCTCCACTTGCATGGCCGCTGGTCTGCCCTGGGCTGGTCAAACGGTAGCCGGAGTGTTCTGTCTTGGTGGCGAGCTGCCACGTGGAAGTCTCAGGTTACAATGCTACCGAGCTTTTCAAGCAGGTGGGGACAGAGAAAGAAGCAACCGAAACACTGACTTGGAAAATTCATGATACGGGGTCCCGTGTGTCCTTCCTTGTACATGTGAGGTGGACGCAAACAACGACGGCAGCTTGGATTAGCATTTGGCTGTTGCTGGCTGATCTCTCTGGTGTCTTTATCTATGGAAGCTCACGCCTCACGGCCTCCTATTTAGCGGCATCAGGGCACAGGAAAAGCATTCTATGACAGGGTAGCGCAAGACGTCGATTCGCAGTGAGTTCCTCCTTGATACAGGGACTCTGTTTTCCGCGATTCATGAGTCCTCATCTCGTGCACGGCTTTCACAGAAAGATAGCGGACGATGAAGGACATCTTACTTATGCTTCTTTCGAGCCGTTACCCCTGAATTCTCGACGGGTTGCCTCGCGGGTTGTTAATGCCCTGCAGAAATCACAAGCAAGACTTCACCTCGCCAGTTACCGTATTCGATGCTGTTTTTCTTTTGACCACCACAAGGCAGCATTGACTCAGATGAATTTACAGCTGCATGGCTGCACCAAGCATTCGCTGCGGCGGAATCCTTCCAGCCCTGCATGGCTGCCCGTGATGCCTTGCTGGATCTTGTCGTAGCTGCTCTGATGTCAGGAATGCTTCAAGCATTTAGCATCGCTGCCCCCGAAAGCACCTGCACGCGGCTAAGATATGCAGCAGCCCTGAAGATGATCAGCTCATGGATGCAGTTTAGGCTCAGCCTAGAAAATCTCGAGCGACAATCGCCACGGCAGCGCCTAGCTCAGTGCCACGCTGCGCACTCACCTTTGCCACGGTAAAAGTCGTAGTTTGCGTGCATCCGACCTTGGATTCATTGGATTCCATTCACAGTCATGCCATCTAAACAATTTGCAAACGGCTGCAAGCAGCATATCTGTTTCAGGAGGCAGTCACCCTGCCAGCTGCACCTGCAGCGGCAGAGAAGGCCGACCAGGACGATGATGACGACGACGAGGCGATCACAAAGAAAGTGCAGAAAATGACATAGATACAGGCTCTGTCGATGTCTGTCCCGAAGCTGTAGCCACGCGAAGGACGAGGAGGAAGAGTCCATGCCCGAGGCGTCTTGAGCCATGTTTTGATACCTGTTGAGGTGGCCTTGTCGGTGAGGACACAGTAGTACTTGCGAACATGTCGTCTTGGCAGGAGTTCAAGGACCTTTCCGTGCAAGAGCAGAGGTGTCGCGGCAGCACCTATGACTGAGCCCGTTGTGTAGCAAATTGCGCGATCTTCTCTGTGTTATGTTCCTTGCAAGCTCGCACTGGGGATTTGATTGGGTCTGCATTGGTCGACCTCGTTTTTCGCAGTCGTATCGCTGCTTGGTCGATTCTAATACATTGGGTTGCTGTGTATTATACTTGCAGGGGGCGACGGGGTCGATCAAGTGGCGCAAGCAAGGATAGACCAGGGAAACAACGTTCCTGCCAAAGTAAAAGCGCGACCATGGTGTCTGCGTACACAGCTGGCGTGTTTCTAGTTTCTGTTTGCTGCCCATCAACAAAGCTATTCTGAGACAGTGATCGAGCGTTGTCGTCGTCTCTCGCTGTTGTGTGCAGCTGCGACAGTCTGTACATGTAGTTTCGAGAGAGTGATGATGCTTGCAGTCAACAATAACGACACTACGTCGTCGTCCTCATCAAGCTTGGGTCTCGCTTTACCGACCAGTCTTTGCTGTCACCACTGTCGGTTTCGAGATTGCACTGCAAGCCCAGCGCAGGCGCCAGATCCTGCTCAAATCAAGCTACCTGATGGGCAGTGAGCTCAGAGATATCAAGTGGTCAGTCGTCCAGTTCTGAGCATTTCTCGAATTTCTCAGGCTTTGGCACCCTGTTGGTACTTGTCTTCTCTGACCCTATGGTGGATGTGCTTGCGGAAATTGGGTCGGCCTGGCTAGCCTTGTGCGTGTGTGCTGCAGTACGCTCGATCGTAATACGATGGCCAGGAGGCAGAGCGGCATCCCATCCTTCTATATATCCTTCGCCGCTGCCTCAGAGACTCAGAGAACGAAGGGAGCGCTTCATGGGAATTGGTCTTCCGGTTTGAAGAGTGACACAGGTGCTGGCGCCGATGGCTTCGAACTCTTCAGAGTTGGTGGCAGCGTGCGCCTTTTTTCTGCTGGGCGGCAGCAATTTCGGCAAACTGTCGTCTTTGCCAATTTGCTGCTACAAATGCGGTGTGACCAAAAAGAGCGGCAGAGGAATGAACGCGAGGACTCGGGTTGCTGGGTTTGGAAGAAACCGGTTTAGGCACAAGCCCGGGCCTGCGCAAGCAAGAACATCACATACCTTCCCGGAGATGCCTCTGCCTGAGTCTCAAAGGTCCGCAGAGTTTCTTCTTCAGCGAATGCTGCCTCTTGCCCACTGATCAAAGGGCCCCTGACACGTGCTGATTCGGTTGTTCACCGGATGATCCTGATTCTCCACTTCACAGCATAGATCGAACTTTGCGAAAGTGCAAGGATCCTTGGATGACCTGTAGCCTCAAAGCCGGGTGCTCGCTGCATCAGGTACAACTATGCGTCCCGCAAGACGTCCAAGACCATTACGATTGCTTTGAACACCCTCGAGGCTGACTCCCGCTTTCAGTTTGCATTACTTTGAAGCGGCAGCATTGTGAGCAAGCTCCAGGGCGCGGCTTGCATGAACAATACCTTCTGCCTGGGGATCTTCATGGCACTGGTATACTTCCAGGCAGATGTGCAGTGCACACAATCTTTTCCTGGGCAGGGAAGAAGTCCATGGCGCAGGGATTGGCTTGGAAGTTTACCGCAGAGACCATCACGATCCTTGTTGTGGAGTCTGAGCCTCGGGCTACCCTGCTCTGCCCAGGCAAATCCAGGCAAAGGCGTGATGGAACGGGCTGAGTGCATAGATGTGGTAGTAGGACTTCTAAGATTCGATTCTTGGCCCTCGGGCATAGTCGTCCTCTACAGCACGTGACTCAATGGCGGCGCGCAAGTTCCAACATAAGGTGAGCGTCCCATCCTTCGCCTGCCCTTCGTTGATTCGCGATGCCGAGAACAGACGGAGATGGTTTTCATGACTGAACTTTCGACAACGCATGCAGCACCCTTCCGAATAGTACTCGTCTTGTGTGCACGGTCAGGCCTGGCACAGGCTCTGCATTCGGGTTTAATCACAAGTCCGACAACGACGACCCCGAAACGAAGAATCGCATAACAAATGAGATTAGAAGCTTGTGCACTGGCTCCGACACACTTCGCAGGCTTTGAGTATAGATGCAACTTTGCATAGTCAAGTCATCGGGATAGGAGCCTGGATGGTGCAGCGATCGTGGCCTGCAGGTTCGCTGTGGCCTTTCTTGTGCTGCTTAGCCCTCATCAGCGCGTGTTTGACGTTCTGCCCTCAGCTGGATGAGCAGCTGCAGAGTCCAGGCATCTTGCCCACGAGCCCCCTGAATCTCAGGCATTCATCATCTTATGCCTGTTCCCCGGAGCCTTGGCAGGGTTCCCGGAGTTGCTTGTAAGTTCCATGCTCTTGATGTCCCTTGACTCCTGACCGTTCCACCTTCATTCTTCTGGTTCCACTTCGGATACATGCAAAGCGGACGATGGGCAGGCTTTAGTTTACGTCCTCGAGAACTATGTCGGACTGGACTGAGTCCAAGACCCTGGTAGTGCGACTCCCAGATGCAGACCGCAAGGACAGACAGTGGTTGCTTTGTGCGAGCACGGCAATCTTATTGCAGCAGCCAGCGACCATCCGGCGTAGCAGGGGCATGAATCTCGTTGGTGAGTCATGGAGAGCATGCTGTTGAATCAGGTGGGCCTTCGCTTACATGGCCAATGACACGCGTTGCACTGCAAGCTGAGAGGAATGCAGGCATGCTGCTACTTGTACTAGCTGCTAGTCCATACTTCATGCTACTTACTGATTGCTATTACCTTGTAGCTTTCTGCTTTGCAAAGATGGCATAGACACCGTGGTGCTTTTCACCACGCGTGCCTCTGTACGGCTGAGCTGCCCCTCAGCTAGTCGTTCGGAGCACCCTGTACAAAGTGGAAGATCAAGGAAGGAAGCATGCGCTGTGAGTCTCTCGCAATTCAGTGAAAAGTCGACCCGTGTTGCCCACTTCAGCAGCTTTTCAACATGGCAACGGCACAGAGGAACAGTTGCAATGCTATATCCACGTAACTGCTTGCCACAATTTGGCCGATGAACGTCTTGCAAAACTACAATCTGCGAAGGCGTTGTTGGATGGGGTCGCCAGCTTGCTGCCTTTTTTTGCTTCTTCTGGCCCATTCTTAAGATAACTATACCCTACATCCTCAACAATGCCAAGCTCAAGAACACCAACAAGTCGCAACGTGCCCAGGCCACATTTGGCCAACTACAGATTAAGCATGATGTTAATAATTCGGGACCACAGTCGAAATGTAACTTATGAGTTTGAACCATCATGTCCAAGCTGTGCCGCGTCGGAATAATTCCTGAGTCCTTGGAGGAGGGGTGATTGATCAAATCCTTGTAGTTTCTCTGAATCGGTTGCACGAGGCCTCCTGCTTCAGGTGGGTGATCTTACGACACCAAGGATTCCCGGGGTGTTGATGTGCGAAGCAAGCCTGCCACAGACGGTATGCCTGTGTTTGCACTTTGCCAAAGCCGCTGGCTCGAGACGTCATAGTCGGGTGCAGGCAATGCCCTCCTCCCCGGACAGGCTCATCACTGTACTGACCCAGCTGACAGTCTGCATGCCCTTCGGCGTGGTGGCATCACCGACCAACGAAAGCATGCCTGCGCCTCGACTGGCTGGATTTGCTGTCACCGGATACCTGCCCTCGGGTGAGTCCCGGCAGATGGTGCTTGACCCACCCTTCCCAGCTGCGGATCGTTTTGACTTCAAGTGCTATCTCGACAATGCCATGGCCGAATTCGACCTCCTAGTGCAACCTGAACTCTATGCAGTGCTCTCCGAGCTGTTTGAGGATGGTTCCGAAGTGACCAGCCACTCCCATCTGAGCAACATTGCAGTCGCTGAAGGACAGCAGAAGGTCTTCTCCATCAGTCTGTCCAGCATGCATAGCAGGAAGGTGTCCAAGTACACCTTGCGAGTGAAGCGTCGACTTGGCTTCTCCACAGATCTTGAAAATCTCAGTTTGAAGACAGGAAGGATACAAGAGCGCTTCCACCAGCAGACGGCCATCACCGTGTATCATGCGTCTCAAAACTTCACGGAGGACTTCGCACACGTCGAGTGCACCAAGCTAGATAGTGGCCAGAACATAAGCTGCGAAATAGAAGCGGGAGAGACGTATGGAGCTTCGAATCCCTCCGATGCGGACCTACTGCTCTTCCCCGAGAGGTATACGCCCGCCTTGGAAAAGAGCTTCGGAATGGCAGTCACAAGCACAGACAGGGTTGTCGGTTGCACGGCTCCGGTTGACTCGTGGCGACAAGTTACTATCAACATAAGCATTGCTTCAGCTGACAGGACGCAAACCAAGCATTTGAGACTCATCATTCAGCGAGACGGCTGCGAAGATGGCACTTTTTTCCACAACGGAAGATGTGCCCGGCACTGTCCAACCTTTTTCTACCAGCAGGAGTTCAATCGAAGATGTGGAGCTTGTGGAAGTAACTGTGAGCTGTGCGAGCACTATGCAAAATGTACACGATGCCAGTTGGATACACGGTGGCGCACCTACAAGCTTGCAGAAGGAGGGGATTGTACTGCGGTGCCAATACACATCAACAGGATCTACTACTTCGCCACCTGGTACTTGGGCTGCTTGGTAAAATTACGATAGGACTATCTTATAGCTCTGCCAGCTTTGCGCCTGTCCCTTTGACCCAATGTTGGAGGCATAAGCTGCACTGTCCTCATGGCGTTGTACGTCACAATCTGCGTATTTCGTTGCCTGCTTTCCAGGAACGACAAGGCAAGGACAAAGGTATATTTTGATAATCGCGCCCATAGAAGTTACGCAAGGATATCTGGATAAGCTGTTGTGGTCCGAATCTCGTCAAGCGCCCGGTTGGCCTTAAAGTAAGCAGCACCAAGCATCATCTGCACTGCAGGACATCGACCACTTGACAGAGGAGGAGACGATTCCCCTCACGATGCGCGAAGTTGGCAGCACATAGCAGGATCGCCGCAGCTTGGCAGCGAGTCTGGTCACAAGGCAACTCGGGCTGGCCTCTTAGACTGAAGACATAGGGACACCGAGTGCCGGTGTTGGGATACATCCACCTTCGCTACGTGAGTCACACGCGGAATCTTGGGGTCAAAGCTGGACGACGAGCGCTCGGACATGTGCTTACTGGGTGACCGAGGAAGCATGATGCATGAACCCGGCTGCCCCTGCACTGATGTACGGCAATCAGATCACTGTATATGCAGATGAAGGCATGCAGGGTGACGAAGCCCGAAGGCTCTGGACTCAGCATCTTGGCATCATAACTCGGATTACGTGTGAACAGCACGTCAGCTTGGGAGCAAAATACAGTGACGAGAGATATCAGGGACCCAGCACGGACAAAGACAGGAAAGTGATTTCTTGATGCTGTCGGCAGCTTCCTCGCATGTGGCCCAGGGTGACGTGCACAAGACTTCCAAACCCGTATCTGAGGCAATTGCGCAAGTGCCAGGACCCCATCTAATTTGATTAACTCGTTTGCACTCATCTGTACGAAGACTCCCCGCTGTGCTTTCGCAAGATGCCCTAGAACAACAAGCTAACAGTTCCGAGCCGTTATGACCTCATTGTAGGTTCTTGGATGTTCCCCTTGCGCCATGGCAACGTTGGCGTGAATCCTGCGCCAGGCCGTGAAGCCGTGAAGTTGCATCGCAAGTTGCGCCAACGAAAACGCGCATACTGAGCAATCGTGGCAGATGGCGTCCTTCTCGTCGAATGTTCCCTCACGCCATGCGCAGTGCCCCTGAGCTTCTCCCCACTTCATTTCGCAACAACCTTCGTACCAAAGGTCGTGTTTCAGGATTAGGAGCTGTCCGGATTCCATCGCTGCCTAGCTCGATGTTGTTCCTTCCTTTTCTCAACAACGCCAGGTATGGAGAGCACTGGGGCGAGGGTGCAGCACGCTGCTTTAGCCTTGAAGCCGACATCCTTGACGAGGACAGGTGGTCGGAAAGGGCAGCAACGGCACGTCTCCGAGTCTGTTCAGAGGACCATGCCGTGCGCCTCATGCCAGTTCCGGACAGCTTCGTCGGGCGCTTCAGTCACTTTGCCTTGCTTCTTCGAGGGAAGCCTGTGACTGCAGGTCTGTCCGATCTCAGCAGCGATCATGGCCGCGCAGCTCTGTTTTTGTTTGTAGAAATCAGAGCCAGGGAATTATGTAGGCCGCACCAGTTGCATGGGTGTAGACTGCACGAGAACATGCAGCACTGTCCAACCCGTTTTTCCAAGGTGGACCCTGTTGCGACAGTGGACGGCTCCGTCTACGAAAGGAACTACATTGAAAGGCCCAAAGTCGTGTGATGAGCACCTACTGGTATCACAGGCATACATCATATCATATCCATTACATATACATGGATCTAGCGGGGAATCTGCGTCTACACTCATGTCCATCTAGTTATGTATATGGTTGTCTAGAACTTGGAATCCGATAAGATGGAGATGAGCCTTTTCCGTGCTTTCTGCATGCATGTATCATCCCAGCCTTGCCGCCCTCCCCTCCCGCCCCCCACGTGTGCATGCACCGGCATGTCTTTGCACACGTGCACACGTATAGACACAGGTAGACACTGACACCGAGTCACTGAGAGTGCTTGACCGCGACTGGAAGGTGGTTCCGGGAAAAGCGACAGGAGGGCAATCGCATCACATCGCCAATCACAGGGCCTCACGCCAAGCGAGTTTGGAGTTTGACTCATTCTTGCATCCAGACATATGCTGACGACTCTGACTAAGGCTGGAGCTGCCTTCGGCAACCTTGATGCCTCTAGTGGCGCTGCAGCGTGCCATCGAAGCAACTTGGAGTGGACAGGACTTCTTGAAGTCGAAGTGCAGTTTTGCACATTACGATGTGCCTGTGATGACAAAGGCATACTTGGCCCATCGGCCTGAGCTGAAGCGGGAGCAAATGGCAGGCCCTCTCCTGCTTGCCGTGTCTGAAAGCACGCGGCATCCGATCCAATGCGTCACAAGAAGACTGCAATGGGTCTGGCTGAAATCACTGTGTAGTTTTTTGTGGAGCACGTATGTAGGCGCAGCATCGTTTGTGATGCAGGCCGTTCGTTTGAGGAAGCGGCCCAGATCCTGCAGACTGACCTGTTCGAAAAGCAGGTGCCGTGCGCAGCTATGCCAAGCTCTTGCAAGGCTGTCAGAACGCAACCTGTGTGTGGCTTGGGCAAGGCAGCTCATGCTAGCACGCAAGACAAGCTGAAGAGGCCATGATGTCAGTCTAATGCCGGCCCGGCATACAAGTCGGTCAAGATTGGGGAGACTTGAGGTTGAAGCAGGCCAACAAGGCTCTCCTGCGTGCCTTGCACGAAGCAGAGGAGCGCATCTTGCCGGGCTCTCAAGCATGGGAGGGAGCCTTGGTGTTCAAGAGTTGACGCATGTTCGTGCACTCATGCAAGGCGGATGTTTTTGGTTCCGCCAATTGAACAGGATTCAGCAGCAAGTCAGGGGTTTCAAGACCTATGAGGAACACACGTATAAGTATAGAATAAACCCAATATGTCAACGACTTGGAACTATGCTATTCTCCGCGCTCGGAAGTGTTACTACTGTTCCTTGTAGCCGCCATGGTTTCCGGCATGGTATCCACTTTTTTGCAATCCCCTGTGCATCTTGATTTGACCAGTCCATACCCTGCAGCTGATCTTTTCAGACCCCCTGCCCCACCCCAGCACTCATTCAACCCCTCACGGTGCCGCCGTAAGTGCCCGACCTTGTTTAGCTCCTTCAATCGTAGTGTTTTGAGTCCCGGAAGATGCCTTTCCTGCCCCCCCCCCCTCACGACCCTCCCTTCATACTGCCTCACTGAAATGAACAATTGAAGGAAGGTCTTGATAAATTTGGTAAATCCATGTTTGTTGAGAGTCGTTCGAGCCTTTCATGGATTTGCTGGATTCGGTTGTGGAGAGGCTAAATTGACATTGCGAAACCGAAGCTACGAATAGCCCGGGCTGAGGACAGCTTCATGCTTTCAATTCTCCTTGCCCACAGCCGTGGCGGAAGCCCAGCCAGTCCAAAAAGCCAAGTCTGTCGTCAAGATACTCTGGATCAAACCGGGAGTCAAGGAGTCTCAGGGCTTCGAAAAGAGGTCTGAGGAGTCCAAAAAAGATCCAAAAAGAGCTTCGCGTGTGGGGGGTCAAAACAAATCAATCGCCCATTCGCGTAATCAGGTATTGGATGTAGTATGGTACGTCTTCTCGTGAGGCATCTGGAAAGCCAATGCACCGGCCAATCCTCTTCTCCGTTCAAAGTGGCAGCCGAGGCGGAAGCACGCAAGAAACACCCGACATGGTAAACGTTTTCTCGCTTGATCATTACCTCGTGATATGTGCATGCAGGCATCCGCGACCTCAGCCACGCGCGCGTCCAAGCCAGCCCCTCCAGTGCGGAGACCACCAGGACCCATCAAGTTTCGAACACAGGCTTTGCAAATGGCACTTCTTCACTGCAGCCAGGACTGGGCAAAGACGGTGCGGCTAGCTCAGGCATGGACCTGTTCATCGAATATGTTGCCGATGTGAGCAGAAGTAGTCCGTCCGTGTCTGCAGGTGACGAAGGAGAGACTTTGCCGGACATGCCAACGGCTTCGCAAGGCAGAGTGCTCGTGCGGTGGCCAGGACTGCGTCAAGTCACATGTGAAGTAGGGGACTGCTGCAATCGCTTTGGAGTACAGTACCGTTACGATCTCTTCTGTTTCAAGTGCCATGGATAAGGACATTCCACATCGGTCTTGCTCGGAGGCGGTCCTAAGGGCACTCAGGCCAGTGCTTTTGCGATTGGAAGTTTGTCGAACTTTCCAGGCGCCCTCTTTGCGTTGCTCTGTGTGGTGGCGGTGGTGGCGATGCCCAGAGTGCCTGCGACCCGGCCCAGCATCTGCGGCACGTGACCAATGAAATGTCTGACATCTGGCCAATTTGTTCTGTGTGAGACAGGTCAGCGCCCGCCGTGCACTGAGCAATCGCTACTGTTGGGGAAACCCTCGCGGACGGCCCTCTGCTCTCAGGCCTCGCAGCCACTGCCGACTGTTCTCGGGTCGGCAGCTCAAAGAAGTAGCAGCGACCCCAGCACGTGTGCTCGAGTGCTCAGGACGCCCGGGCTCAGCGACGAGCCGCCGAGGTACCTCGACTCTCAGCCGACTTGGATGGATTCTGTTTTTTGCTGGCTTGGGCAGGCAGGAGACGGATGTGAATCCCGCTCTGGCAATGCAGTTTGCGACCCAGCTATCTTGGATTGCGGGTGTTCCAACCTCAGAATGATAGGTTTGCACTTGTGGCAGGTTGGAGCAGCTGCATGGCGGCAGCACAGAGGAGAAGCAGAAGGCTGTTTTCATGCCACCTGCTCAGACTATGGTGAATGAAAAAATGCAGCGGCTCAAAGCAACAACGAGCTGACCCAGCAAACTCCAGCAACATGATAATGAAGGGGGGCAGGCTTTCATCAATCGAGAAACAGATGCATGAATAAACACACCAGTAGACAGTTCAATAGACATCAACGAACGCCAAATATGGAAATCGATATGATATGCATGCATATATCAACAAGTATGTATACACGTATGTATATATATATATATATATATGTATACACATGCATAAGTTATGCACACGTGTATCTACATCCGTCATGCATGCCTGAGATGGATGGAGGATGGATGGATGTATGTGTGTGCGTGTGTATTTGTATGTATGAATATATCTACAAATACATCATGTCTCATGGTTTTCAGTCCAGATCCTGATACTCTGGCTCTCGCCCAGTGTACGATGAGCACTAGTAGCACAACTCTTCTCGCGTTCTTAGGGATGCCAGGAGTTACTCGTCGTCGTTTGTTCTGTGTTTGAATCTCTGCGCCTGTACTCTTCGTTTTAGGCATGCCTCTCGCGTCGTCCAAGCCTGTTCTCGCAATGGACTCCCCCGCTCCCTGTTTCGGTGAGCTCAGCCGAAGGATTGCCAGCATCGTTTGCTTGTCACCCTGAGTCGCTCCCGAAGACGTCTCAATCCGACAGAGCCTTCTTTCACCCATCTTAGATTTTGGTTCTTCCGCGTTACAAACTGCAAGATCGAGATTGAAGATTGCAAGACATACTATCTAGACATCCTTGTGAAAATCCTTGTGAACCGGGGCCGGCCACCAGAACGCATATCGCAGAGTCAGGCTGTGAAGCAGCAGTGGCACATGCCGAACTCGGCTGAGGATGCTTGAATGCTTAATGTTCGCACACAGCGACGATGGTCTGGTCTAGAATCGGCACTAACCAGAGACAATCTCCACGACTTAATATGACTGGACCAGTCGAAGGCCTAATCCAAAAGCATGTGTGGGCGTAATCGTACCAAGGTTGAGAATATTCGCGGCAGAGCATGCAGAGAACCAGGCGTCCTGCGCAAAGAGATCGTCTCTAGTCATGACAGCAGAGCAGCCCTGCGTAGGCTGCGGTGGTGCATTCTGGTGGCTTGCTGCCCCTCGTGGGGCTCCTGCAGCACGACGCGCATGAAGCCGAGACTCCGAACAAAATGGGGGCCAGTTGACTTAGGGCAGATGTCCTTTCAGGTCCGGACTGCGAGAAGAAGCAGCTCGGGCTCTCTGGAATCTCGCCCGGAACAACAAGGCCCGGCCAAGAGTCCAGAGGCCAGAGCGAAGGAGTCCCCTACAGCGACAGGAAATCAATGCCGAGAACCAGGCCAGACCGCCGACATTCCCACAGTCAGGGAGAGAACCTTTCATCTTTCATCGAGAGGTGGCCATCAGCCGCGCCGGTGCCATCCCGCCGCTCGTACGCTTGCTGGACGATGACGAGCAGAGGGCCAGACTCTTAACAATCTCGAATCAACTTGGACCCAGGATGTTGTTGGTAACGCTCAGATACGTGTCGTCGCCGCGGCCGTTCTGCCGCGGTCTTAGCTCCGTGTGCCAGAACTTGGGCGCGACTGCATGCCAACGGCTCGAAGGAACGATTTGGCTGCAGACAACTCTGAGAACCAAGTTGCAATTGCCCAGGGAGGCCCGGGGCAAGTTTGAAGCTGGAACATTCGGGCTGGAATGCGCACTCAAAGTGCACGCCGCTGGTGCGTGGATTGTCACTTACGATGATTCTATAATGTGGAAGTGCAGCGAGTGCTTCCTCTCATGTCGGTTCTCTGTGATTGGGATCCTGCAGGGCTGGGTCTTACGCCTTCTGCATGCATTGGTAGAAATCTCTGTCTTCGCGCTCGCTGCCTTCTGCAGGCGCAATAGGGCCCCTGGTGCGAATACTCAAGCGTGATGAGGCCAGCATGTGCACAGCAGTTTGAAATCTTGAGAGCTGCGTGATTGTTTGGCTTAGCTAACTGAGACTACATCGAGGTCAGGCGGAATGTGAGTTTTCTGGGTCGCAGGCCCCTGCGCTTGTTATGGCAGCGAGTCTTCTCAAGAACTTGGCGGCTTCAACAGCTGGCGACTCTCAGGTTCGTGCCCGCATTTTGTTTGCCGATGTCTGTGAGCAAGATTCCAACTGAACCCATTGATTCGGTGGCATGCGAGACATCAGGTGACTGATGCATTGATGTCTGCAGTACCGCCTTTAGCGTTTGCCTCGGCTGACAGCCATGGCACGTCGCAGCGCTAAGATTCTTTTGGGAACTAAACAGGTGGCACTTCTGCGGGCCGACACCCTTCTAGCCCAAGAGCAGGAGGGAATGCACTTTGACAGCATGGCCGTCTCATCTTACATTTCCGTTCGAATCAGGCATCTTCTACACTGGGCGCGCTTGCAGCACATAGCCGTGGGATTCAGGCGGAACTTGCATGTTTGCATGATGGTGGTCGCAGCATGCACTTGAAGTGCCGCACAACCGTGAGGCTGCCATCGCCCGAGAAGGGGCGGTGACTCCCTTAGTCGAACGGCTGCGCGGCGACATGATGAAGGCACCTGGCAGCAACCTAGCGCTTAGACTTAGACTGTCCAACTAGATCGCCTGCTTCAGTGTGAGGGCACTGCCATCGTGGCGCTGCGAAACCTGGCTGCTCAGCATCCTGAGAACCAAGCCAGCATTGCGAAGGCCAGCACAATCCTCAAGACTGTGCTGCATACAAACGCAGTCACAGCACATCCTCAGGCAGGGGCAATCGTGCCGCTGGTTAAGCTTCTCGAAGACGGCATGTGCGCGCTCCCAGAGATCAGTGCCGATGTTTTGCGTGAGGTTTTTCGATGAGAAGCCGTGAAACCCCGAAGCCTCAGGCCCGCGGTGCGCGAGGAGGCGGCGCAAGCCCTTTGGAACCTCGCACAAGTCCGGGCCTCGAGGGACTTCGCACAGTCTGCCCTTTTTTCTGCTGCTCCTCTTGCGTGCAATTTGCTTTGGCAAAGAAGCAACAAAAGGACAACGTGGAGAATCAATTGGGAATCGTGCGCGTGGCAGCCTTAAACGTCTATGGTTGCTGCATAATGAAGATGTCCTCCTCTCTTTCGTCCCCGAGCAAGGCTGGAGGTTCTGCACCCATGGTTGCACTCCTCAAGGGAGACACGCAGGAGCAGGCACCAGAGCATCGGAGCACGAAAACATCGGGAGTCCTGAAATTTCCCGTCTCTTCAAGGCCACCCTGACCTTGCTGGGCCTTTCTGACATGTCGGGCACGGGGTGAGGGTACATCTGGGGCACAAGTTGTCATTCATAGTCAAGTCGCCAGGCCAAGAATACAAATCACATATCCAGCATTAGACGTCGTGCGCTGTAGGTTTTAGGTGCGTAGGTGCTTGCAATGTTCGCACCAAAGCGTGTGGTGCCGATTCGCAAGCCTGGAGAAAGAAATCGGATATGGTCACTTGGCCACTGGCGGGTATGTTGCCGCTCAAGACTTGAAATGTCTGCGACTGCTCGTTTAGCCAAGTATGTGTCGTTTTATACTGGCCGTGGTGGTGGTAGCACCAGACGTATACATTATTAGATAATCATGATAATTTGCATGATATATAGAATAACATCATATAGATAGAAAATTTTCGCATAATTCTACCGTGACAAATGATTCCGATATAATTTTAGAAAAGATAGATATTCGATAATTTTCTGGTTCGAGATTGAATGCGATCTCTAATGTTCTTCTATAAGAAAATATTTTTATATGTCGCGCGTCATGATTCGGTGGTTCGTTAATCGTAGTAGGTACTACTAGTATCAGGCGTTGGATCTCTGTCTGTAAAGATTCTGCTGGCCGTCTTTTTACGTAATTAGGAGATGAATTAGTTGGTATTTCGTTATTTAGATAGTAGATTATTTAAGAGAAAATTTCGTAATAAATTATTTAAGTAT
>CAJNDT010001017.1:0-30000 GCA_905221615.1 Symbiodinium sp. CCMP2592
TCCACATAGGATTGTGCCCAGGACCATCCATCGTCGTCGTCAATGGACACGTTGAGTTGCAGATCAATTTCGTCACATGGAACAATCTTGGGAAAGATCATGTTGTCCAAAATCTTGGTGACTATCTTCTTCCCTATCACAGCCTTCTTCCGGTCTTTCTTGGCAACTCGAGCTTTGTCTCGCTTTTCTTTCTTGTACGCTGCCTTCTTCTCCGCTTCGCTCAATTTCTTCCATGCTTCCGGAGAATAGGAATGGATAGGTCGCCGTGTAGGAAGCGTTCGTCGACCATCACTTCGGATCTTGTACGGAACTCCCCTTTTGTCGATCTTGCAGGCTTCACCATCATCGGTGAGATATACAATGCCGTCCCCCTTCTTCCCCGTACTCCAATGTTCAATCTCCTCGGGAGCCAACTTCTTTTCCTTCAAGATCTTGATAATCTCTCCAGGTTCTTCGATGTCTCCTTCGGGGATGAGTCTACCGGTTGGGCCGACTTCGCGGGGCGATCGTCGATCTTTTCCAGTGACCTTTGGTTCAGAAGGAGGCGGTGCTGCACGTAGACCTAGTTCTTCGTCTAGTTCTTCGAGTCTTTTGTCTCCTATAGCCTCAATAGCTTCATGTTCTGCTGACTTGAAGACTTCGCCGGACGGCTCCGTCTCTATGTCAGATGGATCTATGTCCTGTAAGTCGGGATCTTCTCCGGGATTCGGTGGAGGAAGAAGACCATCTTGATCATCATCATCCCCGTTGCCACCATTTCCTCCAGGCGGACCGTCATCCCCGTCATCGACGTCTTTTATCTCCTTGCCAGCAAGGTCAACGTTGTCCCTTAGTCCCTCAATGGTTGAGCTCATCCTCTCGTACTCGGCTTTCAGGGGAAACGTTATCTCCTCTGGGAAGTAGATAACTTCTGTCTCGTACGGTCTCATCAACTTCCTGGGAACAGATGCGTCCATTGACAAGTTCGCATTGGCAAATTCCTTCATGTCCCACACGCGATACTTCTTGGACCATCCTTGCCCAGCAGTGATGATGTATCCGGCGAAAATGCCTGGGATCCCCTTTGGATCGAACTTGTTGCCATATGTCTTCGGCCTTGTATCCGTAGGCTTGAAGAAGCCTTTGGCCCCCCAAAGGTATAGCTTGTTCCCTCAAGTCCCTTTCCAGTCAAAACGTTTCCATGCTCCGGATCACCATCGCCTTCCCACGCTTCTTTTGAGAGTTCTGTCATCAGCAATTCAGTCGCAAAGACCAGTTGGACAGGTAATCCGCGTGTAGCATCTGATGCTGCGACTGGGGTTGATCACTTTTCTTTTTTGACCGTTCAGCGATGAATTGTTACTGGAATGATCTATCACGATCTTCAACCGCGCCATAGCTGAATCGAACTCTGGTGCTTCATCACTATACGCCATATGAATCTTGCGTCTTCCCATTAGGCGTCTGATGGCCATGACGACCTCGTCAGTGCTCCTTGAAGCCGTGGGAATCGCTGCGATCATTTTGGTGGCGATGTCTCTGATGACTAGAACTTCACGTGCGGGGTTCCATCCTGGGAGAGTTCCCGATAACCACCTGCTTCGGCGGCCTTGCGCATATCAAGGAAGTCGAACGTCACAAGATCTCCCCAGTGTTTGATCACACGTTGAAACGCACCCCGTTGTGTCCGCAAGTGCTTCATCTTCGCGCGTATGCACGATTCGCAATATGGGTTGCGGTAGCGATGAGTACACAGATGTGCCAACGTTTTGGCTTCGGCTTTAAGTGTTCCGACTCTGGCCTTGCGGCTCGGCGCACCGTCGCCTTCTACATCAATGATCACCTCATCGTCACCGTCCAATGGAATTTCACCCACTCCTTTTCCTTCGTCGTCGTCCGGAGGTCGTCCGGCCTCGGACTCCGGCACTTCTTCTATAGGAGGTTCTTGGGGTTCAGGATCAGGAGGCCGTTCATGATCGTCACCTTCTTCTTCTGCTTCAACCTCGCTTGGTGCAGCTTCAGCTGCAGCTGCGACACTGACGTCAACGTCACCTGCGGTTAGCATACTCTTGAAGATTTCGGTGATCGCTTTGGCCTCCGGATCATCATGAACAAGTGACTTGGAACTCCCGGCACGAATGTACGGGATGTCACCGTTCACGAACAGAGATATCCTCTTGCCCTGCGGGTTGATCATGAACGGTTCCCTTCCGGGTGGCCACACAAACCCGTAGTTGAAGTTCATACATCTCTTGCCAATGGAAAGCACCGATGGTGTGTCGTCCAACACGTAAGCGTTGATCGGTTCCTCGAACGACTCAGTCTGGAAATTCGACACAAGATCGTATCGTCGGTGATATCCATGTTGCTGTTTGAACTGATATGGATGGGCTCTGGAGTCACGAGTGTCTCGAGACTATGCTTCTCGATCTTCTTCTGAGATATGAGGTCGTGGCCACACCCAGTGTCCATGATAAACTTGATCTTCTTCTTGAGGATGACTGGTTGAACCATGCATTTGCATACACCTTGATTGATGATCCGCTTGCTGTGTGCAGCATCGAGTTCACGCTCAACGATGGAATCCTCACCGTCGTAGAAGGAGACTTCTTCCACCCGAGACGTTCCTGGGATTCGTACGAATGAAACTCGATCTCCCCATTGATCATCATCGTTCGTCGCACGCATGTCTCTCTAATCTGTGCCCTCATATCCCTTGGGGCTTGGTCGAATTCCAACTTCACTGCGCCGATCGCTCTATCGTTTAACAAGTGTCGTCTTCCCTGTCGACGTCATCTTCACCTTCTGAAACGCTCTTTTCGCTTCTTCGATCTTCTAGGGACACGAAAGAATGGACCTTCACAGTTCATTCGCGCGAATGTCACATACGTCTTGATTTCCCACTTAACCTTCCGGGTGCGACGTAATCGTATCCTGCTAGATGTCGTTCGTCTGTTAAGCAAATCAATCCGAATCAGTCGTCGCTGTCAACGGATGGGCAATCTGACTCCTCCTCACCTTGTCTTGAAGATCGCTTCCATATCGCCGGAGCTGATGGATTCCACCTTCGGCACAATCTGATGGCGGGTGCCGCAGGGAGCGCCTTGGCCTTGGCATTCGGCTTCGCTGGAGCTGCCTTCGCTTCGGATTTGGCTTTAGCCTTTGCCTTTGGTTCCGGAGCTGGGGTAGCTGCTGCCTCATGCTTGAAAGGACAATTCTCTCTTGAGCACGCGCCTGTGTTCTTGAACGAGTAGCATATCCTGTTTCCTCCTCCTCCAGATGGACTTGGAGTTCTCGTCCTCGGCGTAAAGGGTCGCTCTGGAGTCTTCTTCGAGTGACTGAATGGGCAATTGTCACCATTTCGACACCCTGCATCTGTGAAATGGAACTTGCAGCGGATTTGCTTCTTGCTCTTGTCACCTCTGTTGTCCGCTGACTCACTCCTCGTCTTCTTCTTGGGTTTTGGCTTGGTTTTCGCATGACTCTTCGCTGTGCTTTGAGGTAGTACAGGTGTAGCCTTATCCGGCTTGGTCGGCGAAGCCTTGACCTTTGCGGATGGAGCTGCGTTAGGCGTTGGTTTCTCAGGTACCTTGGCCGGTGCAGCAAGCAAATCCTTGCCCTCAAGCATCTGGCGCAAGCCAATTTGGGTCTGAGTGAGATTTGATTGTTCTCGTCTCCGCATGATGGTACGATCGATGATCTTCATCAGATTGTCGTACGATCGGTCTTCATGATTGTAGGGCAAGTGTTCGTAGTGCATGCCCAACTCCATCTTCATTGCGGGCGAGTCCTTGATCTTGCTGTACAAGCAATAACGGAGAGCTGTTTTGGATGGTATGTCTTCTGGCCTCATCCGTCCCAGAACTTCCAACCACGTCTGCTTGAACGTATGAAGCTTGTTGTCGCCTTGGTACTGGAGCTTCACCAGATACTCGAGAGTGATGATCATGTCGAGACGATCATGGGTTCGAAAGCTTTCATACATCATCGCAATGATTTGTCGTCCTTTGATGATCTTCCCTTCGGGCCTGCTGATGTAATCGTTGGCCTTCCGGTTCACCTCCAAGTACAGGTCAGCAGATTTGTCACCACCAGCACGTAGCATTGCGACCATTGCGATCCCCAATTTGACGTCTACGCTCTTGAACTTCTTGTGTCCTGAATCGTTCAGTGCTTCGACATCAGGGAATGGGTTGAATGCTGGTGCCAGCCATAACATCCAGTCCTCATGATTTGGATCGGCCGATGCTCCTAAGACATTTGCCGTGCATACGGATCGCCAGTTGTTGAGGTGAGTGAGAGTAGGCCATGGAGGAACGGTCACTTTGTCGGCCTCCCTCCTGGAAATTCTCACCTCCGTGACTTCAGGATCTGCGTCTCCATCAGGATCACGCGCATGAGAGCCAGGATCCGATTCAGGTTTGCCTCCACCGCTTCTCTTCTTATCATCATCATCATCAGGCGGGTCTGGAGGGTCGTACCCCGTGCCGGTTCCTTCATCATGCTCTCCATCTTCATTCTCGTCGCCAGCTTCGTCACCGTCATCGTCTCCATTATCCTCCTGAATCGTTTCAGCGAATAATCTCCACTCATCACGATCAGCTCTGAGACGCTGTTCGGCTTTCTGGGCTTTGAGTACTTCGCTTCGCAGATCGGCAATCTTCTCCTCGTACCGTTCCGCGACCTCTTTCTCGATCTGACGTCTCCTTGCTTCATGAATGGAATCGTCATAGGCAATAGGGGGACCAATGAGGTCGTTGCCCTTCGTAGATGCGGTGATGCCGTCGACACCAACAGGTATTGAGGAGCTGGCAGATGCTGTGGACTTCGATCCCAACATCCCGCGATCCTCCAAGAGTTCGCGTAGCTGTCGATCACGCACGGCTGCCGCATCACTTTTCCCATGAAATCCGCTTGGTATGCCGAACAAAGTGGCTGCACTAGGCGTGGAACGCGCAAGTGCTGGGCTGCTAATACCTGGCACGTAGTGCTCGGGCATTGCATCCGCCACGATTGGCATTGAACTGCGGACAGTGAAGAAGTTTCCACCGGTGAATGGAATTCCATCCATCACAAGGTTCTTGTCCTTGTCCGATTCCGAGAATGCGAACTTCTCTTTGGCGACTGGACTAACTTGACTTGGGGACCGTATTTCAGGGGATCGTACCTCACCTCCTACGGAAAATGCAGGCACTGCTTCCTTTCCTACGTGCTCCCAGCCAGACTCAGTAGTCCTCGAAGACATGGGCATGCTCGAAGGCCGTGTCGCTCCGCCATAGTTGGAGTTCCGCGCTGCCTCCAATTCGCTGCGTGTCCTCGCTTGAAGATCTTCTTGTGCTTTGAGTGTTTTCCTGAGTTCACTCAGCTCGTCGTGCAAGGTAGGCAATGCTCGCCTTGCATGATCTTCATTCTGATGAAGTCGGTCCTCTGCATCTCGCATCCTCCTCACAGCCATTTTGCGGTACTCTTCCTCTTCACCAAGACGTTCGCGAAGCCGAAATCGTTCTTGTTCAATGGCTGCGCTGTTTCCAGATAGCCCTTGGATCTCGTTCACAGCCCGCAACTCCTGGTTCTTGACCAAGTGGAATCGTTCCTGCATTGCTTGTAAGGCTTGTTCCGAACTTGCTGTGTTCGACCGGAGGAACAAGTTCTCTCTGGCATGTTCATGAAGTTCATGAGTCAAACGCTCATACTCACGTGCCATAAGCTCACCATCGCCTTGCGCTCTTGCCTCCAACTGCACAAAGTTAGTGGCTGCTTCCGTGCGGAACACGTGTAGCTGTTGAGCTAACTCCTCGGCAACGGCATGTGCTTGACGTTGTTGAGCAGAGTTCTGTTCATACATGCGAAACAAAGCTGTTTCATAGTCTCGCTTCATCTCCTGATTGACATTGTTGATGTGCCTCATGGCTAAGCATGCATGGTCACGTTGTCGTTCCAATTCTTCGATGCGAATTCCAGATCCTTCATCTTCTTGTTGCATCTCCTTGATCTTGTCCATCAGGGTCTGGACAACTCCTTCGTACTCTTGCATCTGACTGCGATAGTACATCTGCTGCGCAAGGTTCGGTGCTTCGAACTGTTGCGAAATCGTCAGCTCCTGATAAGCATTCGGACCATCGGCTATGGCAGGCGTGGCCACCGATGACGCATCACCACGTGCTGGGATAGTGTCCAGAGTCATATCCAGATCGTCAGCATCGCGTGGTTGGTTGGTAACCATCCGATTCCAAGTCATGGACTTGTCACGCCCACGAGTAACCGAAGTCCTTGATCGTGCTGAAGAGCTTCTCGAAGATGATGGTCTTGACTTCTTTTCCAAGGTCTTCACTCCTTTGTCCTTGGCCCTGGACGTAGTCCGAGGTGCCTGAAAACCAGACGCTTCGGCTCGTCGTTCGGGAGCCTTGCCCTTCCTCGAACCTGTGGATGTCGGACGCGAAGGCGTAGATGCTCTTGGTAGACTCTTTGCTTTCACCTTGGGAACTGCCTTTGCAATGGCAAGCGCAGAAGATTGACCCTTGTCATCTTCCGTGGAGCTATCAACGGATTGCACCACTGTGTCATCAGCTGTTGATTCACCAACGGCTGGCGCTGCCACATCGGCACCGAAAGTCATTGTCGTATCTTGGCTTGATCCCTAGTTCATTGTGGTCGTAGTAGATCAAGTAGTCGTTGCTGTAGAAAGGCAGAGCCGCGTACGGCTGATAACCTGCGTGGGGGATTGATCTCGACTAGGTTGCTGCTCTCCCCACCAGAGCTGTAATGAATGTAGGTGTGGCTGGCTTGCACTCTCCACAGACTGTACCCTGTCTCTCTCACACTTCCACACGTGCAATCCTATGCAGGCAGAACCGGCGGCCGTTCCTTTTGCACTCACTGCCGGCGGCGGTTCGTCTGTGCAACGGGATAGCTCTGATTGCTCAGGATATAAGACACATATAGCACTTAGCTATGGGCATTGACTTGAGCCAAACGTTGCGTGGGCGGTCACATAGAAAGGTAAAGATGAGGGACGCGTAGCGGGCCCCCTTAGAGTCGAGGGACGCGTAGCGTGCCCCCTTCTCTTGCACTTTACACGGTCTTGCTCACAGCTCTTATAGTGACACCTTAGAACTTGACAAGGCATCGCAGTCCGTTCGCAATTCGAACAATAGTATATTTGCATAGTTGAAGATTGCGCGAATATATTAGTACGTTGGTGCATGAGTACATTAGTATATTGGTGTATCATGATATTCGTATGCTAACGTAGTAGTATATTAGTGTATTATTATAGTGGTCTATTACTACATTTACTATATTCGTATTTTACCTAATAGCTTATAGGTATATCAATATGTTGGCATAATGGCATGTGAACATGTCAGTGTACTTGCCTTTTACAGTATTCGTATATTAGTACACTAGCATATTTAGTGATAATTAGTGTTGATGCCAGTGCCAATGTCGATGTCAGTTTCAATCAGTCTTAATGATGAATTTAACATCAGTGTAATATTCGCGGACGTGCTAGTATGCGTATCAATACTATAATTAGTTTTGATATATTATTATACTGATAGATTATATAAACAGCTTAGTATACCAACACATTATAATGTATTCGAACAGTAATATGTTTGTATACCTGTATGTTTGTATGCTCTTAGTATATTAATGCATGCGTACGTTCGTGCATGAGTACATTAGTATATTGGTGTGCTATTATCTTCGATTATTAACATAATAGCGTATGAGTATCCTGGTATGCTACTTCATTTATCACATTCGTATATTATCTAACAACTTTTTTGGTATATCCATATGTTAGTATACCATTGCCATGTGTCAGTGTACTTGCATATTACAGTATTCGTGTCTTAGCAAGTTAGCATATCAATACAGTATAACCAGACGTTAACAAGTAGTATATTGTCACGTTGGAAACTGGGTATATGACAAATTCAATACGAATATACTACGTTAGTACACGAATGCATTGATATATTTGCTTTTCAGATAGTGGTATGTATATCTGCGGACATTACGCAGGTGTCTGTTAGTATTGGCATTAATATCAATATGAATATGACTATGGGTAGGCGTAGGAGTATTAATGTTAATAATAGTATTAGTAGTGTGCATATTCGTAATAAAAGCATTAATATAAATGTCAACGTTAGTGTTAAAAGCACTACACGGTAATCTTACTTGAGTCATATATAGAGCAGATTCCAGCATTTCCAAAATTTCCAAAATTTCCAAAATTCTCTCCCCTAACTTTCCGGATTTCCAAAATTTCCAAAATTTCCAAAATTTCCAAATTTCCAAAATTTCCAAAATTTCCAAAATTTCCAAAATTTCCAAAATTTCCCGACCTAGTCGACAGGATATTTCCAAAACATAAGGGCGGACTTTTTGGAAATTTTGGAAATTTTGGACATTTTGGAAATTTTGGAAGTTTTGGAAATTTTGGAAATCCGGAAAGTTAGGGGAGAGAATTTTGGAAATTTTGGAAATGCTGGAATCTGCTCTATATATGACTCAAGTAAGATTACTGTGTAGTGCTTACTATGTAGTGTGTCAGCACAACCCTCATCCATACACGTGTGCTCTGTAATTCCTTTCTTGGTAGGACACCCGCGCGCCTTATCGTGCTGCTTTCTGGTCTCAGTCTTTTGGTGGTTCCAGGGATACGTTCGGAGGGCTCAAACTCGATACCCCGGAAAAAGCACGAACACGCCGGTGGGAGCGATGTTTTGAAGGGGATGGTCTGTCATGGGGGGGGGGGGTGACCATATATATATATATATATATATAAATATTCACATACAAATAATTGCTCGGACATGCATATACCTGTGTATTTCTTGAGAAAATGGCTATGAAAAGGTGCAAGGCCCCCAGCGCCCCGGCCTCCGAGGCGGCACCCTCCCCGAGGGAGACCTTGAGCTCTGTCTGGTGCTGAGTACTTGGAGGATCAGGGGACTTAGTAAGTAAGGTTATAAGTCCCCTAATCAGGGTTATAAGTAATTATAAGTATAGTTACCTTATTTATAACCCTAGTTACTAAGTCCCCTGATCCTTTAAGTAGGGAATGGGGTCTAGGGTTTGCTTAGATTTTAGGGTTTAGGGTTTAGGGTTTAAGGTTTAGTTTAGGGCTTAGTGGGGAATGGGGTTCCTTTAACGGCTCCTTTAAAGGGTTCTTTAAAGGGTCCTATAAGGGTTCTATGCGGGGTCTTAGGGTATCCACAGTCCCTGTCTGGTAGGGAATGGGGGAATGGGTTATGGTGACCATTCACGGCCATTAATATAGTTAGGGTTTAGGGTTTATTGGGGATTATTTTGGAAACTGAAGGGACTGATTATATGGGGACTACTATAGGGGTTTCCCTAAGAACCAGATACTACGGCTGATGGACAAAATCCTGCATGACCCATAATAAGGAATATATGGAAATTATGGTATATTCCTTATAAACTATGGGAACTATGGTATATTCCTTATTCTGGGTCATGCAGGATTTCTATCATCAACCGTAAGAACCAGACCTTGAACTTGTCGCCCCCGGTGCGGAGCTTCCCCATGGCGGTTCCTGGCTTAGGATTTGGGGCTTAAGGTTTAGGCTTTGGGTTTTAGGAGTCTTTAAAGTTAGGTTGACGGCCTCCTTTTTTGGGGTTCTGTTCGAGTCGGAAGGTTCAGGGCTTTAGGATTCAGGGTTTAGGGCCTAGAGCTTAGGGCTGAGGGCTTGAATTTAGGGGTTCGGAGGTTAGGGTTCCTGTGAGGGTTACTTCAAAGGCTCCTTTGAGGGTTCCGTGAAGGGCTTTCTGAAAGGGCTACTGTAAGGATTACTAAGGCATACAGTAATAGTTACTTGAGATGTTGGAGGGCTTAGGAAGTAGAGTTTCAGGGTTTAGAGTTTCGGGTTAGGGATGCGTCGGAGGAACTGGATTCTGGCCTTTCAGATTCAAGAGGTTCAACTTTAGGCTTCTGCGGTTGATGATATAAATCCTGCATTACTCTTAATAGGGAATATACCATAATTCCCATAGTTTAGGGTCCTTAAAGTAATGCAGGATTTATATCATCCACCGTGCTACCCTAAACCCTAAACCGTTTTTTGGAGGGGCTTTCATGTCAATGTTTCTGGCTGGCGACTCAGGGGCCATGCAGACGAAGAAACCCGAAACAAAGCCCCCGAAACAAAGCCCTTTAAACTTACTGCAGGGGCCTTAACAACTAGAATAGGGTTTGGGGGTTCCGTGTTTTAAGTATAGGAAAATATACCCCCAAACCCTATTCTAATTATTAGGGCCCCTATATTACCCGACAACTTCCGAACATGGAAACATGTAGAGGCCGGTTTGGGTGGAGAAAACCACGCGACTAGCTACCTTATTTCTGTCTTTAGTTCCTCAGTCTCATGAACCTTTAAGTACCGTCAGGCACATGACTGATTTGATGCAGAAAGTCTGGAAACAGCTTTGCGTCGGGGATTCACGCTTTGAGGCTTGAAGGGTTGGGCTTGGGAGTGTAAGGGCTTGTTGACGGGTTACGGTTTGGGGTTTGGGGTGCTACTTGGAGGGTCGGGGGACTTAGTAAGTAGGTAATAAGTAGACTTATAAGTACCCTCACAGGGAGCCTAATTGGGGTTATGATACTTATAAGTCTATAAAATAACTACTTACTAAGTCCCCCGACCCTCCAAGTAGGCGGCACAGATATTGAGGCTCATCCTCCACCCCGAAACCGTGATTCGAGCTGTATATAGCGATTCCATGAGGCTTCGATGAGGCTTTAAATGGCTTCTGATAAGGATACGGTTACGCATGGGATAAAAGGGGTTCAGTACAGTGAAATTGCTTAATTGGAGTTATAAGCAATTACACGTACAGTTACTTTATTATTCACAACCCTAGATACTAAGCGCCATGAGCCTTTAAGTAGACCCTAAACCCTCAACACTTAAAGGAAACCCTGTTATGGACCCTTGTAATACCCTCAAAAAGGAGCCCTCAACCCTAGTTTCTGAATCCCATGAACCTTTCAGTACCTCTACAGAGCCCTTAAAGCACTCATGTAGTACCCGTGTAGAACCCCATAAAAGCCCTTGTAGACCCCTTTAAGGAGCCCGTGAAGTTGCCAAGTCCCATGACCCTTTTTTAAGTACCGAGCAACCAAGCCCTCCGAGCTTGCAACGCCCTGAACCCGAAGCCGCAAGGCAAGCCGAGAAATCTTAAGCGGTTTAGGGTTCAGGGTTTAAGGTTAGGGTTTAGGGGTTAAGGGTTAGGGTTAGGGGTTTGGGGCCTGGGGGTTAGGGTTCAGGGTTTCTGGTTCGGGGTTTAAGGATTATAGGGGCTAGGGTTAAGGGGTTCAAGCCGCAAACAGTAGACCCTGGAAGCCTGAAACTCCCGGGCACCAACCCAGACTCTGTAAACCCCTATACCCAAAGGGTCCATATATACTATCGTTATGGAATTAGGTCTTAAAAGACCATCCGTATTATGGTTTTGGGGACCTAATTCCATAGTGATACTAAAAGTACTAATGGACCCTATGGGATACAAACACGAGAAACCCTTCAAGCGCTTCACGCTGCAAACCCGCGCAGAGCCTGTAAGGCCCTTGTAGAACCACTCTAGGATAACGTACTATAGAACCTTGCACATACCCTTGCGAGACATATCGAAACCCCAGTAGAACCCCAACAGACTACAAGTACAGTATGAACACCCTACTTAGTGAAGGCTTCCAAACCCGTGCGACGCCTCTAGCTAAAAAGCAAATCAACTACTCCTTTTGGATGCCTACACCCTACACCCTAAACCCCCCTAAACCCCTAAACCCCCTTAAACCCCCTAAACCCCCTAAACTTTCAGCCCTAAACCCTAAACCCTAAACCGCGACGAGAGCCGCGCCTGACTCCAGGTCCCGAGGCCCCAGTTCCAAGCGCAGGGGCACACCCCGCCGCTCCTGGGGACTTCTTAGGCCAAGGAGGCCTTAAGGGGACCCTTAAAAGAAACCTTTAGGGATCCATACTGCTGATGAACAAAATCCTGCATGACCCATAATAAGGAAAATACCATCGTTCCCATAGTTTAGAGTCCTTAGGGTCATGCAGGATTTTGTCCATCAACAGCAGGGATTGGTTGAAAGGAACCTTACAGGAACCCAAAAAGCGGTCTGGGGCGTGGGATTTAGGATTAATGTTTGGGGTTTAGGGGTCTAGGGTTGAGGAGTTAGGGTTTAAGGGTACAAGCTCTAGGGTTTAGAGTTTATGGTTTAGGGTTTAGGGGCTCGGGGCTGAGGGTTTGTGATTAGGGTTGAAGTTGTTCCGGAAAGGTCTATTTACATGCAAACCAAGCACTTTTGGTCACGGGGCGCTTTAAGGTACTTGAAGAGGGTTTACCCGGTTGCTCCAGGGGCTTTTGAGGATTGTTTTTGCAATGCTTTTGGAGGGTTTGATGGAAGACGGAAGCATCATACTTTGGAGTTTGTTTGGGTGACTTACTTCTCAATACAAGGCTTCTCTTTTTCTGAGGGTGGTACCAGATCTTTATCGCGTTAAACTCTCACACGGTAGGCGGGCGCAATCAGTGAGACAGTGCAGAAACTCTGCCAGAGCTGCAGAGCATGCTACTGTGGGGTGTCATGAGCCTCGGGTTCAGGGCGTTGCGTTTAAGAGCATGAAGCGCAGAGCTAGAGCGCTTCGAATGCGTTTTGTGTGAGGGCATCGGGCTCAGGGTTTTAAGGTTTAGGAGTTTTTCTAGAGATATGGAGCCTTTACTAAAGCTTTAGGATTCAGAGTTTCAGGAAGCCTTCCAAACCGCTTTTCCACCTTCTAAAACCCCATAGCGCCCAAAAAAAACAAACAAAGCATCTTTAAAACAACAAAAGGGCCTACACTAACGTGGTGAATGGATTCCCTCAGAACTCCTCTAAGATTCGGAAAAGAAGCTCGATACGGCCCTATAAAAGACCGCATAAGAGCTGAATTTCCCCGGGCCCCGAGCCCACTCGAAGAACTTCTTGCCGGGCTTGAGGCCTCTCGTGCTTCCGGGGACTTAAGCTCCATGGATTTAGGGTTTAGGGATTAGGGTTTAGGGTTTAGAGGTCCCAATATGAAATCCCCAACCCCTAAAGCCTACACCCCAACAACAACAACGAACCAACAAAACGAAAACTTCAGGGGGTTACGGTGTGGGGCTTTAGGGTTATTGCTCTCTGTTGACGGCCCTGTATCATACAGCCTAAACCATGAACATAGAGGTTGTTAAAATTGCAAGTACTTTGTTTTGGCTTAGACCTACTCTGCAAAGGATCCGCAACGCAGAAGCCTAAATACTTCGTAATCCCCTTGGAAAACTTACTTTTTCCATTGATTAAGGCCACTATGTTGAGTCCTACAGACCCCTGTATTGAAAAGCCGTTCAAGACTTTACTCCAAATATCATCATGCTCCTGCTTTTTCGACCCTGGGTTCATCCCCGTGTGTCCGAGCCTAGCCGATCATCGACGTGCACCTGGCACGAAGGGTTACAATACAGAACGCCACCCTCTCACTATAAGGGTGGGCTTCTATGAGGGTTACGATGAGGATTAGCATCGGCGCTACTAGAAGTGTATGCCGAAACTGCCTTAGGGCTTAGAAGGCTTGGAAGTTCAGGGTTTAGGGGCTGGAGTTTTGGGGCTTAGTGCTTAGGGTTTAGGGGCTTAGGCTTATCCGTATTAAGGTTTCAAGAGTTTTGGGCTGAGGGTGAAGTACTTCAGAAGCTTGTCACAAGGGCGTAGGACGCTTTGACAGGGTTATATTAAGTTTGTGTAGTTTTGTGGGTCTTTACCAGAGCATTATGAAGGCGTAATACATGTTTCGTAGGTTTTGAGAGGGGCTTGTAGAGGTGTCGGGGCTGGTGCTTTCAAGATCTCGGGTTCAAGTTCAGGCTTATCAGCGAAGGTTTGGCGTGGTCGGACTGGCGTGCAGCAACGCCCTAGTCCCTAAACCCTCGAATCACTCGGGCTGTTTGGTGAAAGGGCTTAGGGCTTGGTGGTGGGGCTTCTGGCCTCTGTCCATCTTTGTTCGGAATTTGAAGCAAGCCTGTCGAATGTGTCAAGGGTTTTCGGTTGAGAGCCACGAGACTTAGTTGCTGAGTTCATAAGCCCCAAAAAAGAGGTGGTGCCCTGCTTGTCCTGGCGGCCCCCCTGAACCCCCAAGACCCTTGAACCCCAAGTCACCAAAAAGTCCTAGACGCACCTCTAAAATCCATGAAGGAAATGGTAATGTGCAGGCATATGTATATATGTGTATATATGTATGTATGTATGTATGTATGTATGTATGTATGTATGTATGTGTATATATATATATATATATATGTTATGTGAACATATATATATATATATATATATATATATATTATGTGAATAAATATATATATATATATATATATATATATATATATGTATATATATATATATATGTATATATATATATATGTATATATATATATATATATATATATATATATGTGTATATATACAGGCCCGAACAAAGCAACAAGCCCTGTAACGTAAGAACCCTGAACTCCAAACCCTAAACCCGAAACTTATCGATCTGTTAACAAGGACCCCTTAAATGATCACTTACAGGAACCCTTAAAAGAACCTAGTTTCACTCAAGGGAAAACTGCTAGGAACCCTTCAACAACCCCCAGAAAGCACAACAAAACCCAATCAAAGAAACCCTTAAAGAACCCCTGAAGGACCGCTTGAAGGACTCCCGAAACGAACCCCTTGAAGGAACCCTGAAAGGAACCTAAACCCCAATCCCTACACCCTAAACCCTAAAACCCTGAACCCTAAACTGACCCAAAACCCTAAACTCTAAACCTGAATCCTAAATCCTAAGCTCTAGACTCTAGACCAGACCCCTTATGGGTCTTTGTAAAGGGTTCTTTTACACGAACCCTTATGGATCACAAAGGGATCCTAAACCCCTCTACCCACCCCTCCCCAGAAAAAGAAAACCCTAAACCCTAAATCCTAAACCCTGAACCCTAAACCCTGAACCCTGAACCCTAAACCCTAAACCCTGAACCCTGAACCCTAAACCCTAAACCCTAAACCCGGCGTCGGGCGCCCGGAGGCCCGCAGTGCTCAGCTGCTCGCGGAGCTTCGCGGCGGCCTCCAAAATGGCGGCCTCCGGGGGTTCCTTTAAGGGTTCCTTTAAGGCTTCCTTTAAGGGTTCCTTTAAGGGTTTCTTTAAGGGTTCCTTTAAGGGTTCCTTCAAGGGTTCCTTTAAGGGATCTATCGGGTTTAAGGTTTATCTATAGGGTTTCAGAGACTCTGGGGACTCCTTTAAGGGTTGCTTTAAGGGATCTATCAGGTTTAGGGTTCCGGCGTAGGGTTCAGGGTTTAAGATTTTAGGATTTAGGGTTCAGGGGGCTTTAAGGTTCAGAGGCTTAGGGTTTAGGGTTATGGGGGTCCCCCAGAAACTCTTTAGGGTTCCCAGGGTCCTATAAAGGGATCTACAAGGGTTCTTTCAAAGAAACCCTTCCCTGGTAAAGACCCTTACAGGATCCCTAAACCCCAAATCTCTACACCCTTAAACCCCTAAACCCTGAACCCTACTAAACCCTGAAACCCTAAACCCCTAATCAAGGTTTTTGACTCACACCAGATTCCAACCAAAAGACACTGCATACATTCTGTTCACGCAGATACCACTAAAACAAAAAACCCTAAGCCCTCATCCCAGAAACCTAAACCCGAAGCTCCAAACCCCAAACCCGAAGCTCCAAACTCCTGAAACCCCCTGAAGCCCAAACCCTAAAACCCTGAACCCTCTAGATCCCTTAAAGGAACCCTTTATAGATCCCTTTCGGGAACCCTTGAAGGAGAAAACGACCCGACAGGCACCTGCTTCTCCGGATCCTTGGCGAAAAGAGGCCTGGGCTATAGGGAAGTCTTATCCAGATCTTCAGGACTTAGGGGTTTTGGATATAGGGTTTTGGGGTTTAGGGTTTAGGGTTTCGGGGTTGCGGGTTTAGGGTATAGGGCTTAGGGTTTCGGGTTTAGGGGTTTCGGGTTTAGGGGTTTCGGGTTTAAAGGGTTTCGGGTTTAGAGGGTTTAGGGTTTAGATGGTTTAAAGGGTTTACGGTTTAATTAGGGAGGTGGAATATTCCATGGCCCTTAAAAGTGTGTATTTAAGGTATAGTAAAAGGTAATTCGCCTCGGCCCCGGCCGAAGCGGTCAGAGGTTCCTATTCGGATTCCTCTATTCCCCACCTCTTAATCCCCTCCCCAGTGACCCCACACCAAAAATCGGGGCCACTGCCCCCTTCACTGAGCTCCAAGGTACGGCGGTGAATTCTCGCCCCCTCCAGCGGATTTTGGCTTCTGTGGGCAGCAGTCCTTTTCCCCGCTTCCCTCCCCCCTTCCCTCCCCCCCTTCCCCCTCCCCCCCCTCCCCCCCTCCCCCCCCTCCCCCCTCCCCCCCCTCCCCCCCCTCCCCCCTCCCCTCCCCCCTTCCCTCCCGCCCCTCCTCCAGGTGCGAGCTTTCTGGAGTTTTCGACGACTGCAATGTAGCATCTTTATGTGTTGGGGCTCGCCTTTAAGGCTGCAGTATCAAGCGAGTTTCAAACCTGAATTCCTAACCCTACACCCGAACCCCAGCCTGAAAAATTGGGGCTCGCCTGTAAGGCTGCAGTACCAAGAAAATTTCAAACCTGAATTCCTAACCCTACACCCTAACCCCAGTTTTTCAAAGCCCGGACAACTCCCCCCCTCGCTGACAGGTGCGAGCTTTCTGGGAACTTCCGACGACACCGGACTGGAATGTAGCATGTTTATCTCTTGGGGAGGCTTGTTTTAGACACCCTTTCGTTGGGATAGGCGGAGTAACGTGGTTGAAAAGGCTGTGATGCTTCCCTAATCCAAGACGCCCACGAAATCCACAGCCTCAACGGCCCATACTTAAGGCATCCCGCCGCTTGCGAGAGTCTTGGTATCCAGTGTTTCGTAATGACGACACCAAAATTCGTACTGATACTACCACTACTAATACTACTCACAATCATCCTGCTTCGTGTTGCTATGAACATTACTTTTACTATAAGTGCGATTCCAACTGTTACTTTTTCCTACAAGAGCTTGCTGCAGATAGTAGCCACTCGCCGCATGCGCGTACAGCCGGGCCGAGGCGGACGACGCGCAGCGTTTCAATTAGGGGTCCCTTGTCCAGATCCTCAAGGTTTAGGGCAAAGGGAGAAGGGTTTAGGGGTTCCTTTAAAAGGATCTATTATAAAGGTTCCTTTAGCGGGTCTATAAGGGTTCCTTTAAAGGGATCTATAGGGTTTAGGGTTTGGGCTAGGGAAGAAAGGTTTAGGCTTAAGGGTTCAAGGTTCATGATTCAGGATTGAAGGTTTAGGCTGAAAAAAACACCTTAGGACAAGAACTTCCCTGAGATCAAAATCAGGATCCTATCATCGCATCAGGGATATAGCTGTAACTTATACAACCCTAACCTCTGAACCATATTCTTTAAGTAACGCTCTCGAGGCTTTTGGGTCTAGCGCTCACTAGGGAACTGGCCCAGCCGGGTACACGTAACACGCAAACGATTCTTATGGTTTTTGGGTTTAGGGTTTAGGGTTTAGGGTTTAGGGTTTAGGGTTTAGGGGTTTAGGGTTTAGGGTTTAGGGTTTAGGGTTTAGGGTTTAGGGTTTAGGGGTTTAGGGTTTAGGGTTTAGGGGTTTTGCTGTTTAAACATGATATGCTGGGTTTTGAATTTAGACGGTTCAGCGCGCAGCGGGTTCTGTGAGGCTTCTGTTGGGTGCTTTGAAGATTTTGCAACGTCGGTCTCAGGGCAGGATTAGGGTTGGGGATTCCGGGTTCAGGGGTTTGGAGTCTAGGGTCTAGTTTAGGGTTTACGGGTTCAGGGCTCAGGGTTCTGAAACCCGCGCGAGCACTGGGGTTTAGGGCTTTGAGTTTATGACGGTTCCCTCCTCGACCTGCAATCGACTTACTCCCAAACATGTTTCACGCACATGTTGCCGAGTGGCAAGACAACCACCTGTGTTGCCGCCAACGCCGGTGGCAACACAAGCCCATCGTCATCTGAGTGGACCTCTGGACAGGAGGGTGCACCCACATTTAAGAGAGAGAGTCGGGGACGGGGATTTTGCAAGTTGCTTAGAAGCTGACGGCTTTGAAAAAAGTTAAAACTGATGCATTCATGTACAGGTTCCGGTGACAGGCTTCTTCTGCAACACCCAAGACAACACGCGTTTTCCAGACAAGACAAGATGCACTGTTGGACACGGGCACATGAAAACAATCGATCGGGCACAACTGCTCTCCTATCTACAAAAGGTTGTAGCCTCAGGCCCCAGCCAAACAATCCCAAAGCAAGATACTGGTCTTACAATATTATGCTCACGAGAGTTGAAGGCATACTCGCCACCGTCGAGAGTTTAGCAGCCATGCAGAAACTCATTCCGTTCGTAGTGTCCTTAGTGGGCTACCTGTATCGAACGTCGCATCGTTATCAGTAACACCGTGACTATTGCTGCGAGTTTCCATTGCTGCCATTCTCACCTTTCACGACATTCATTGGCACCCATCGCCTGCGTCACCGTTGTTGCGAATACTTCATAGGAGGCCCAAAGGGGTTTAAGCCTATGGGGATTTAGTAGGGAATAGGGTTCCCATAATAGGGTTCATATTAAGGAATCCCTACCCCAAGAATCTTAAACCCGCCTTTCGGCCTCCCATCAATGCTACACCAACTGTAATGTCACCAATCCTCGGTCTGCCGCGGTCACGAGTTTTTATCATTGGTCTACCCTATTGGCACATCTATAGCTCTATGACATGCCAAATACTCCAGACAACCCTACTTGGAGGATCAGGGGACTTAGTAAGTAAGGTTATAAGTCCCCTAATCAGGGTTATAAGTAATTATAAGTATAGTTACCTTATTTATAACCCTAGTTACTAAGTCCCCTGATCCTTTAAGTAACCAAGCCCGAAGTCCGAAGACGCCTTCTAAGCACCTTTACACCTCAACGTCGTAAGTTAAACCACTCAAAACTCGGGGGCTTCTGGCCATGATCACTGCCCCTATGAGGCGCGTGGAGACCTGGGAGGGAGCATAGAGAACTAATAGAAGCATCCTTAGAATTATTACAACCCCAAGTTGAGCTACTTGACTGTACTTACAAAATCTACGGCTTGAGGGATTGAGTTTTACGTTGGGTGTCAAGGTTTTTCGTGCGGTCGAGGGTTCTAGGGTTTGGGTTTAGGGTTTAGGGTTTAGGGTTTAGGGTTTAGGGTTTAGGGTTTTTGGGTTTGGGGTTCCGGGGTTTCGGGTGCCATTTTGGCTGCAAATTGGCATTTATCTGTGCTTCAAATGTTTAGGCTTCAAGGTCTCGGGTGCGGGGTGCAGTACGTGCCTGAGCAGGCCAGGGTTTGGAGCACGTGCTTCCCCTAAAGCAGTACAACACGACACCTTAAACCTTCAACAAGTTTTGGGATAACTAGAACGGGAATACCGGCTTAGGGTGTAGACTTTAGGATTGAAGCTTTAGGGTTCAAGGGGTTTTTTCCGAAAGTTTTGGGGATTTGGGGGCTTTGGGCTCGAAGGTTCTGCGAGCTTGAGGGCTCAATTACAGTATGGCGTTTCAGGCAAATGCTGTAAGAGCTTGGGACCTTGAGGTGCAGGGCTCTTGTTGAGGGCTTGGACCTGAACCTTTAAACCTAAAACAACTCTTGTGGTGTTATGCCGTTTCCAACGACGTACTATAAGGTCTTCCAAAACTTCATAAAGTTATATAAAGCTCGGGGGGGTTGGGGCTTGGTCCGTTGAAGCTCTGCAGCATCCTGTGTAGGGGTCTGGGGTGACAACGCGTTCTGCCTAGGTTTTATTATAAAGTTATTGTGACAGGTTCCTGGAAAAGCTCCTTCGCAAGTTTTTTGAAGATTCTAGGTGGGGAGTCTATCTGGTTTGGGGATCTGCAGTCAGAGTTCCGGACAACGTGCTAACGAAACCTGTTAATTTCGGTTTGGGGCACAGTAAACTATCGATTTAGGATCCATAAGGGAGTAGCATTACTAGCTACTCCCCGACCCCTATATCACAAGCTTCGGTTTTGGGGTCTTGCAGCTTAGGTCTTCATGAACCAAAACAAGAACCGAAACCAAAACCGAATATGATTAACTGTATACTTTGGTATAAGCCTTTTTTGGTCTATAAGGGCATAGTATCCGCCGAGGATTTGACATGTTAAGTCTTAGCACCTAACCTCAGCTCCAATCTCACTGACGCGCAATGTCGCGCACCAAGCCCCAGCTTACGCGGACCAAACCTATTTGGCTCATCTATATTTGTGATCATCTCTGGAATGTAAATACTGGAAAAAAACGAAAGATTTGATTTGCGAAATCTTAGCGAGAACATTTGAAAGAGATTTGAGAGAAATTTGCAAAAGCCGCAGACAACTTTGCGAGAAATTTGGGAGGAATGTGCAAGCAAATTGCAAGAAATAGAAATTTGGCAGGAATTTGCGAGCAAATAGCAAGACCGCTGCACGACATTTGAGAGAGACATTCAAGAAGTTTGTATGAAAAGCAGCAGCACATCCATATTCAACAGGTATTCGCTAATTGCTCATTAATTTCTCGCAAATTTCTCGCTAATTTCCCGCTAATTTCTCGCTAATTTCCCGCTAATAGCTAAATCACTAATCTGCTCGCAAAATAATCGCAATGAAATGACTAATTAATTGTTTCATGGTGGCCTCACGGCCTCCGCCCACAAGACCAGGAGCTCAAGCGGCAGGGGATTGGGTGGAGGTAGCAAGCCTCGAGTGGCTTGCACAGCAGGCAAGCAGATAGGCTCCGGCCCCGGCACCGGCGTAGGCTCCGCGGTCAAGCCCACGAGACAAAACGGCACAAAGGCCAGACAAACACGAAGGTGAGGGCTCGCCCCACCAAGCCAAGGAGTGATCAACTTTGCGATGAGACCACGCTGCCCCGAAAGAAGACGGTGGATTTGACCCTACGGATTCTTTGATACAGTAACGGATCTCTAGATCTGTAGGATACTTTGTGATGTCTCGTTCGCCGCGCGTCAGGCGAGACAGCAAACATCCAGGCAGCAAGCACTCGAAGCAGATTGGCTAGGGTAAGCCTTGATGCTGAACGGCCGACCTCACTAAACAAACTGGATGCATGGCTGTCCGACTTCCGGCCTGGTGAAGGAGCCTTGCGAGAGCAAGATCCTGTGCGTCGTTCCGGGCCTGCTCCACTGCAGTCAAGCCCGTCCTTCTAGCAAGTGTGCGCAACGACGGGCGAAACGAGCATGCTGGATGAGGAACCAGCCAGCACGCTAGGCGTTCCGCCGCGGACATCGCGGTGGCTTCTCGCAAGGCATGGGGGAACCGGCTACACGTTTATGGTGACATAGTGAACAGGGTGTAGAGTGAATCCCCCTCCCATACTCCCTGGCTGGCCCCGCTAGTCGTAAATCAGGCTATCAACCCTCCTGAACCGCACCAGACGCGAGCTTGCGTTTCTATTCCCACCCCCAGATTACAAGCTTTAGGTGTATCGCTTCACGGCTTAGAGTTTCAGGAACCAAGCGGGAACCGAGCAAGACCCCGCTATTAAAATTAAGAGTATACCTTACATGATGACAAGGATTCCTGTATCATGGAAACTTAATTCCTCAAGGGTTCCTTTAAGGGTTCCTTTAGGGTTACCTTCGAGGGGGTTCCTTTCAGAGTTCCTATAGGGTTCTTTTAAGGGGTTTTGGAGTCTCTGGGAGTCATAAGCTCCCTGCCCCCCAGGAGGACGCCCAGACGTACTCCTGAGTCTGGTCCTTCGCAACTCGGGTGTTCTCTGGAGGCTCACCACATGAAGGCTCACTGAGCTTAGACAACAAGGCTTTACAGGCCTTTTTTCAAGGGTACTATAGGGTTTGATCACATGGTCACATGGTTCTGTGCTGTAAGAGGGCTTAAGTTCAGGATCTACTTACCAGTTGATGTGACTTAGTGACTCGGGCTGTGGGTAAAGTGGCTGTCTGTGCCGGTGCCGATGGCCCCGGCAAGGGTACTCACAATTGTACTCGCCACGTCGCAAGAACTCCGAGTAGCCTCATAGGATTTAGCTTTGCTGCTTCGAGAGGTTTATGAAGGTTTAAGGTTTCTTACACTTTAGGCTTACGCGGGCTTTGGGGTTGGGGCTTCGGGGTTTAAGGGTTTATGTCAAGGTCCACAGTAGGTGGTGCTTGACGGTTCCGGGTACAAGCGACGGTTTTGAACATCCTAAACCCTAAACCCTGAGCCCTAAACCCCAACCCCAAACCCTGAACCCCAAACCCCAAGCCCTAAACCCTAAGCCCTAAGCCCTGGCGTAGGGCTGCGGCCAACTTAGTAACTAGGGTTTTTGATCAGGTAACTATACTTATAATTACTTATAACCCCAGTTAAGGTACTTATAACTGTACTGAGCCCTAAACCCTAAACCCTAAACCCTAAACCCTAAACCCTAAACCCTAAGTCCCATGAACCTCCAAGCAAGGATTCGGCGCTGAAGGCGTTTCGAGCTAGGTCCGAGGGAGGTCTTGAGGTTCACCCTTCGTCTTTAAGGACTCATATAGGGTTCCTGTAAAGGGATCTATAAGCGTTCTTTTAAAGGGATCTATAAGGGGTCCTTTAAAGGGATCTATAGGGTTTAGGGCCCTAAGGACTCATATTATTGAGGCTTTTGGGCCCAAAGACCATACTATGTAAGGCTTTTAAGCTATTTTGAGCCTTAGGGTTAGGTCTTACGGTCTTGGCGGGGATGCCGGCGCAGGGTTTAAGCTGCAGGTTCAGGGTTCAGGGCTCAGGGTTTAGGGTTCAGGGTTCAGGGTTTAGGGTTTCTAGAATGAAGATGGTGGCCACCCCCTGCACCTTCAGGCCAAAAGCCTAAACCCCATACTACACCCTAACACCTCGTAAAACCTGTATAGAAACCCACCCTCGTAAAACCTGTGCAGATCCCACCCTAAAGCCTCAAGCCCCGATAATCCCGATAGAACCCTGTCAGATCCCTTCAAGGAACCCCATGGATCCCCTTGAAGGAACCCTGTACATCCCCTAACCGAATCCTCTGCAGAGCCCCTGAAAAGGGCTGACAGCTCCTCGGTGGAGTACGTCACGTCAAACGCCTTACCAGGAGTGCCCCCGCTGGGTGTATGCTCTAGGGTTTAGGGTTGGGGTTTAGGGTTTGGGGCTTGGGATCCGGGTTTAGGATTTAGGCTCTAGGGCGTAGGGTCGGGGTTTAGGGTTTAGGCTCTAGGGTTCTCAAGGTCGGGGATGTTTGGGGTTACTACTACTACTACTACTACTACTACTACTACTACTACTACTACTACTACTACTACTACTACTACCACCGTACCACCACTGCCTTGGCGAAGTTCTGGCCCAAGAAATGCGATGTGCCAGCCTGGTACAGCATGGGCCCAGGGATCTGAAAAACAACCACCAACAATCATAGGGAGCCTTAGGGGTGGTAGGGGGGAGTGGGGGTAGGGGGCCTAAATACCCATAAGAAGGACTTCTCATCATGTGCATCATGACTTCTGCGTCGTCATCATCGCCGTCACCTGACAATCGCTATCCCCGCCATTCACGTCAACACCCACATCGGCATCTCCATCGTCATCGTCATCATTATCATCACCAGCACCATGATTGCCTTTTATCAACGTCGTCATCAACGTCATCACCAGCAGCAGCAGCAGCAGCAGCATCATAAAGCGTGAAGCTCGGATGATCGGCTTCATATGAAGCAGGGCTGAAGTATGAGATTATAGCTGGTATGTCGGCAAGAAAACCCGACAATACTCCCAAGGAGCTCTGTATACACTCAGCAAAGCTCTACCTGGACCCTAAGGAACCTACCTTTTTAGGGTTCCCTAATAAGATTTCATTATATAAGTCCTTAAAAAGGCAGGTTACTTGGGGTTAGGTATGTATAAGCCCTGACATGGCTACTTGCTCAGAGCTGAGAGCAGTGAGACTGCGCTGGTGCTTGCGACGTTACGACGTTCAGTTTAGGGTTTAGGGTTTAGGGGTTCAGGGTTTAGGGGTTTAGGGGTTTAGGGTTTTTTTTTTTGGTTGAGGGCTCCTTTTTAAGGGTGCTATGGGGTTCTATCATAGGGCTCTATAGTAGAGTTTCGGGTTTAGGGTCTACGTACAGGTTCATGGGACTTAGTAACTAGCGTTAGGCACAATGTAGCTATAGCTATGCTGTAACCCTGCGCCCGGTCTTCAGGACTTGCGGCCTACGACCTAAACCTTAAACCCTAAACCCCAAACCCCAAACCCCAAACTCTGAATCCTAAACCCTGGCCTAAACCCGTAACCGGAGCTTTAGACCATCACCCTAAACATTAAACCCTAAACCCCAAACCGTGTTTAGGATTTAGGGTTCGCTTGCTAGTTTGTGCAAGCTGAGGTCCATGGCAGAAACTTTTGTAGGGTGTGATAGTTTGTTGTTATCATATATGATATTACAGTATTTCATAGTCTTTATTGTCTAGTATACTAAGGTACAGCACGGTATAGTATAGCATATTGCAGTACAGACCACGGTGCCTTCGGCTGTGCTTGTTGAATGCTTCTGTGGCACTGCAAGCGCAGAAAAATTCAAACCCCAAAACCAAAACCCCTAAACCCGAAACGAATACACCCGGGACAACCTAAACCCCGAAACTCCAAACCCTAAACTACAGCCGCAAGCTCCGAACGCTGAAACCCCGCAAACGGAAGCTCAAACCAGTACAGCCATAACCCTAAACCTGAACAAAGGCACAGCCTCAAGCTCGGAAGGAAAAGCAGCGGGTACGGTTGATGATACAAATCCTGCATTACCCACAATAAGGAATATACCCTAATTCCCATATTTCAGGATCCTTAAGGTAATGCGGGATTTATATCATCAACCCTAAACCCTAAAACCCTAGACCTTAAAGGAACCCCTTAAAGGTACCCTTGTAGATCCCTTTAAAGGAACCCTAGGATTTATATCATCAACCATAGCTCTTCTTATCTACTCCAACAGCCAGAGCTGGAGAGAACGCGATTTTTTGGGTGAAAAATCACATTGTGGCAGGCGAACGATTTTGGGAGTTTCCGCAAAAGAGGGATACCTTATTTGGGGGTCCTTATAATAAGGCTCCTACATTTAGGGTACTTTATATGGGTCCCCTGTTTCCGGAAACTCCCATTTCGAGCCGCGAGGCGAAAACTCAAGAGACTGCAAGGGCCAGACGAGTCGCACCCAGAAAACGTGCGGCACTTTGGCAGGGATTCCTTTTTTGGATCTACTATAAGGGTTCCTTTTGAGGGGGGTTTCTAACAAAGGGTACTATAAGACACTCCATCCAGCACGAGCCCCAGAGCCTTGAGTTTGAACCCTGAACCCTGACTAAGCATGTGACTTCTGCCTCCCCGGCGATCACGCGCCGATGTTTGAGGAAGATGGCCCTTTTGAGCTCACACAACCCTGACAAACAAACCTTTCAAAACAGTCCTGATACAGCCCTAAGGCAACCCAACCTAAACCCTGAACCCTAAAGCCGAAACCCAGAACCCTAAAGCCTAAACCCTGAACCCTAAAGCCGAAACCCTGAACCCTAAAGCCGAAACCCTGAACCCTGAACCCTAAACCCCAAAGGTCTAGGAACTCCCAGACCGGCACAAGCGGCCGAATCCAGGCGAGTGCCTGGATGGCCATGCCGTTCGGGGTCAGGGCCTGCCACAATTAGGGTTTAGGGTTTAAGGCTCAGGGCTTAGGGTGGTTTAGGGTTTAGGATGGTTTAGGGTTTGGGGTTCAGGGTTTAGGGTTCAGGGTTTAGGGTTTAGGGCCTGCCACAACTAAGGCTCAGGGTTTATAGGGTTTGGGGTTCTATATGGGCTCTGTATGGCCTCTTACAGGTTCTGTAAGGGTTCTGCAAGAGTTCTACAATAAAGCCACTACGTCCCATGAACCTTTAACTGGGAGTGTTTGGGTGCTATTCACATGGCCGGATTTATGACGGGTTTAGGGTTTAGGGGTTTAGTGGCAGAGTTGGTTGTTTGGGGCTTTGTGGGGTTTGTGGCTAGGGCTTTTGGCTTTAGGAGATTGGTGTAGGGCTTTAGGGTTTTAGGGCTGAGGGCTTTGGGGTTGTTAGTAGGGTTTGGCTCTTTGGGCTAAAGCAGGTCAAAACAATGCGAGTCTCGTAGGGCGTGGGGTCAGACATCGACGGTCGACTAGCTTTTGAGGAGGCTTGGAAGACACAAGTATAAGATTTAAAACGGTGTCTAATGCCAGAACCCAACTTCCAATGACTTCCATACTCTACTCCGAAATCCTGGCACACCTGGCACCTAGACCCCAACAACCAAGCCGATCAAGGGGACCTGGATGAGTAGCATAGGACGCCTGGCCCAACCGTACTATCATTCATCGGGGCTGCAAGAACCGATGATACTGTAATACTGGATTTTGAGGCTCCTGAACTAGCGAAGGCTTCTGCGCGCCTTTCTACAGCCGAAAGCCCCAAACCTTCATCCTTAAACCCCAAACCTTCAACCCTAAACCTTAAACACAAAACCCTAAACCCCAAAACCCCAAACCCAAAAGCCTAAATCCTAAACCCTCAACTCTGAATCCTAAACCTTCATCTCCAACTCCTGAGCCACAAAGCTCACATAAGATAACCTGCGCACCGAAAGCCCCAAAGCCTCGACTCTGAAAACCCCCCATCTTGGCACCCGGTTTAGGGTTTAGGGTTTAGGGTTTAGGGTTTATGGGGTTTAGGGTTTGGGGTTTAGGGTTTAGGGTTTAGGGTTTAGGGGTTTAGGGTTTAGGGTTTGGGGTTTAGGGTTTAGGGTTTAGGGGCCTTGAATCCTAGACTCGAAAGACCCTGCAAGCCCCCAGAATGGTGTTTAGGAGTTTCGGGTTCAGGGTCCCAGCCCAAAACCCTTAAACCTGAGCCCTACAATCCTACAAATCCCAAACCTCAAGCACTACCGGTGGAAAACCCTACCAATCCCAAACTTAGGCCCTGAACCCTGCCGAAACCTTGCACCATAAACCCTATACCCTAAACCCTAAACCCCATCCAAACACCCACCCAAGCTGATCTTCACCTTATTATAAGGATCCCCCAAAAAAGGTACCCTCATTTTTTGGAAACTCCCAAACCCTAAACCCTAAACCCTTTATAGGACCCTTATATAGATCCCTTCAAACCCTAAAAGGATCCTTTTTAAGGAACCCCCCCAATTTTTGGAATCTCACTTATCCCTTTGTTTGGGTGGTCTTCGGCTCGACCGGCCGAGGTAACCCCGAAACCCGGCAGACGGTTTAGGGTTTAGGGTTTAGGGTTTTAGGGTTTAGGGGTTTAGGGTTTAGGGGTTTAGGGGTTTAGGGTTTAGGGGTTTAGGGGTTTAGGGTTTAGGGGTTTAGGGTTTAGGGTTTAGGATTAGAAGGGGCCCCCACCCTACTGTAATAGTGGTATAATCGGAATATAATAGGGCCCTAATAGAATCCTTATAGTCACTATTACAGGGAAGGGGCAGCTTCTAAAATAGACCTTAAATGATAGCTTAGGGTGTAGGGTTCAGGGATCCTTCTTTTAATTTTCGGAATTCAATTTTCCCCTGGCTGGTTAAGAGATATACCTTGGACTACAGAGGGATCCTCCTTTCTTGAAACAACGAAATGTCCTTAGCTTGGGTGGCTTTGGAGTCGTTATCCCTGTGCCCTACGCCCTGAACCCTAAATTTCAAAACCCTCAAAACCCTACACCCCTAAAACCCTAAACTCTGAACCCCCGAACCCCAAGCCCCAACCCTCCCAAAAGGATCCTTAAGGCCACCCTCAAAGGAACGCTTTGAGGGGTCTCCGAGGGCCTCGATGGTGTACGTCTCCGCCGCCCCGGCGAAGCGCTCGTTGTTGGACTTGCGCCCGGGAACGATTGGTAGACAGAGTTCGTCCTGGCTTGGGGATTGGGGCTTTTGGCTATATAACGGGTATATAATAGCTATATTAAGGGTATATACCTAGGGGTCCTTATTAAGGGTCCCTGGCTTGGGGTTTGGGGCTAAAGGCTTCCTTTGAGTCGAGGGTACTGCTAAAGGGCTGTACAAAGGTTCAGGGTTTGGGCTTAGGGGCGTAGGGTTTGAGGTTCAGGGTTCAGGGTTGACGGTTCTACGGTTTAGGGGATTTCGGGGTCTAGTCCCGGCTTACATTCATTTGCCGATTGTTCGAAATACTCGCTCAACCCCAATACTTGCACCCGAGGACGCCCAAACCAAGATTGTAGCAATCCTCACAACAAAACATTTCAAGGCTCATGGGACTTGGTAACTAAGGCTATAAACAAACAAAATAACTATGCTACACTCATACTTGCATATATCCTCAGTTACGGTGCTTATAACTGTACCTGAAAGGGTATCCGAACAATGACAACCCTACGTTCTTGAGCCCCCATCTGCGTCCCCCTTTCAAAGCACTAAGCAGGAGCCTCCAGATCTGAAAAAAAAAACTAAAGCCCTTACAAATCTTGATAAATGAAACCTCATAGAACTCGGCTGAAAGAACTCCTACAGAATCTTTGTGGAATCCTTGTAACACCTGTGTAGAACCCCTATGGAACCCGAGAGGACCATGATAGAACCCTAGAATGATTGAAAACTCAAACCCTCAACCCCAAACCTACCTTAACCTACCAAAAACCTGCGCTTTTGTAAGTTCTTATTTTTGACCTTTCATTGGGATGTTTATAGGGGCCATGGACAACAGTAGGTTCTGGTGGGCTAAGGCATGCCTTGTACTTGGAGGTTCATGGGACTTAGTAAGTACAGTTATAAGTACCCTAATTGGGATAGATCACTCTAAGGAACCCTATAGATTCCTCTAAGGAACCCTTTTAAGGAGCCCCTTATAACTCTGGTACCGCCCCCGAAAGCCTCTGCCAGCTGGAGATATACGCCCAGCACCTCTTTCGCCTGGTCATCGGCCTGCCCGACTCGACTCGTCTCTTCCGGAGAGGGGTTCCTTTAAAGGGGTCCTTTAAAGGGCTACTATAAGGGTACTATGTTATAGGTTTGGGTTTAAGGTTTAAAGTTGAAGGTTTCAGGGGTCTAGAGTTTTATGGTTTAGGGCTTTAGGGTTTTAAGTTTTAAAGCTTTAGGGGTCTAGGGCTTTATGGTTTACGGCTTTAAGGTTTTAGGGTTGAGTGTTTTAGGGGTTTAGAGGCTTATGGTTTAGGGTTTTAGGGTGTTTTAGAGTTTAGGGTTTAGGGTTGAGGGTGTAGGATTTACGGTTACGGGTTCAGTTAGGGTTCAAGAGGTTTAGGAGGTTTAGGCAAGACAGCGAGCCTTTTGAGGGATTGTAGACGCCGCTTGGATGATGCTTTGATAGTGGCGGCAAGGGCCTACAACAGGAATTGCAAGGGTGCTTTCGAAGCGGGTTGATAAAGCATTTATTAGGGCTTTGAGCAACGAGGACTACGACGGTCGCTGCTGCCTGGTCATTGTAAGAAGAATGACACAAGAACCCCCTTGTAATTCCCGCTGTTGAACCCTTATACTGAACTTGGCACCCGTGCAAGAATCAAAATTTGAGCTGCTTCTTAGGGATCATAGTAATAACCAAAGGTTAAGAATCATTTCTAAATACCCCTATGCTCACAGTGAGAGTTCAGGGGTTAGGGGTTCAGGGTTTAGGGTTTGCCGTGGAATGGCGCACAGGCGATAGTATCTTGCGAAAAGGTTGTGGCGACGAGCTGCGAAAGCCTGTCTATGGAAGGCCTTTTCCTTCTTTCTCTCCCACCCCACGCCGTCTAAGGCGGCCAAGCCCCCCAAACCTATTCCCTACACCCCAAACCCTAAAGAACCCCAAATCCCAAAACCGCAAACTGCTTGGCTTAGGCTTTAGGGGTTGGGGTTTAGGGTGTAGGGTAGGGTGTAGGGCTTAGGGTTTAGGGCTTAGGGTGTAG
>CAJNDT010001017.1:35000-99236 GCA_905221615.1 Symbiodinium sp. CCMP2592
CAAGTTCGGCCTGAGCCCGACGTGCCAGTGTTCCCACCTCCAGGGGTTTGAAGTTTGGGGGTGAAGGGTTTGTTGGCTTGGGGTTTAAGGTTTGGTGCTTAAAGTTTGGGGTTTAGTGTTTAGGGTTTGGGGGTGAAGGAGTTTGTTGGCTTGGTTTAGGTTTAAAGTTTGGGGTTTAGTGTTTAGGGTTTGGGGGTGAAGGGGGTTTGGGCTTGGGGTTTAAGGTTTAGTGTTTACAGTTTGGGGTTTGGTGCTTAGGGTTTGGGGGTGAAGGGGTTTTTGGCTTGGGGTTTAAGGTTTAGTGTTTAAAGTTTGGGGTTTAGTGTTTAGGGTTTGGGGGTGAAGGGGTTTTTGGCTTGGGGTTTAAGGTTTAGTGTTTAGAGTTTGGGGTTTAGTGCTTGGGGTTTGGGGGTGAAGAGGTTTCTGGATTGGGGTTTAAAGGTTTAGTGTTTCAAGTTTGGGGTTTAGTGCTTAGGGTTTGGGGGTGAAGGGGGTTTTGGCTTGGGTTTTATGTTTAGTGTTTAAAGTTTGGGATTTAGTGGTTAGGGTTTGGGGGTGAAGGGGTTTTTGGCTTGGGGTTTAAGGTTTGGTGTTTAAAGCTTGCTGTTCAGTGTTTAGGGTTTGGGGGCTTGGGCTTTAGGTTACATGCGCTGCAAGCTTCTAGGTTTCCCCACCTCTTCATCCAAGTCGACCTTCACGACAGCTGTCTTGCCGCTGAGCAGCCCAATTTCCACAGCTATCGCCATGTCGAAAACCCGAACTGGCAATATTTGTTGAGGCCGCAGTATAGATCCCGGAATACCAGGATCGGTAGTGTAAGGAACACCTAAGAAGGTAGTGAAAAGAGCATAGGACCTAGTATATAAGTGGGGTCATGAATGAGGTAACTCAAGTTGTAGGAGCTGCCTCCAATTAGCATTCGGGATGTTGAAGGAGTAATATAGGGGCCTTAGTTAGAATAGGGTTTGGGGGGATATTCGCCTCGGCCCCGGCCGAAGCGGTCAGAGGTTCCTATTCGGATTCTCCTATTCCCCACCTCTTAATCCCCTCCCCAGAATCCTGGCCACCGCCTCCCCCCCCCCCTAAAAAATGGAAACGTGTCGATGAGCCCCAAGGTCCGGCGGTGAATTTTCGCCTTCTCCAGTGTATTTTGGCTTTCTGTAGGCAGTCCCACCCAATTTTCCTCGCTTCTCCCTCCGCCTCACCCCTCCCGCCCCCCCCTGCCCCCCTCCCCTCCCCCCCCCTCCCCTCCCCCTCGCTGACAGGCGCGAGCTTTCTGGAGTTTTCGACGACACGGGACTGCAATGTAGCATCTTTATGTGCGTCTCAGGCTTGTTTTAGACGCCCTTTCGTTGGGATAGGCGGAGTAACGTGGTTGAAAAGGCTGTGATGCTTCCCTAATCCAAGACGCCCACGAAATCCACAGCCTCAACGGCCCATACTTAAGGAATCCCGCCGCTTGCGAGAGTCTTGGTATCCAGTGTTTCGGAATGACGACACCAAAATTCGTACTGATACTACCACTACTAATACTACTCACAATCATCCTGCTTCGTGTTGCTATGAACATTACTTTTACTATAAGTGCGATTCCAACTGTTACTTTTTTCCTACAAGAGCTTGCTGCAGATAGTAGCCACTCGCCGCATGCGCGTACAGCCGGGCCGAGGCGGACGACGCGCAGCGTTTCAAATTATTCTATACTTATAATAAGGAAGCCTCAACATAGTATAGGTACTTATTAAGGCCCCTATACTACTGCTTATGAGGTTATAGCTGTAACTCTCAAGTCTACACCGGAAGACTAGGACTGTTGGGACGAGATGGTACGGTTGATGATATGGGAGTTTCCCAAAATTAGGGGTACTTTTTCGGAGTCCTCATAGTAAGGATCCTACTTTTTAGGGTACTAGATGATCGTCCCCTATTTTCGGAAACTCCCATATAAATCCTGCAGTACCTTAAGGACGCTAAGCTGCGGGGAACTATGGTATACCGTATTCCTTATTATGGGTCATGCAGGGTTTGTATCATCAACGGTAGGACCCGGATTTAAACCACACAACTTGAGATAACGATATTCAATGACCCTAAACCCTTGACCAACAAGACAACCGACGGAGCCAGATCAAACACCATAAAGACGCCCCTAAAGGAATCCCAATGCCCCGAATATAGAAGCCGAAATACTCACCGATACTATTCCCTAACCTTCCTCATTATCATCATACTACAAAGCCCGTAAAACCCTCTTTTTATTTACAACTGCGGCCCCTATACTCAAACCTCCTAAATCCTAAACCATATACTCTCAAGAACCGGAGAGCTCAAGCAGCTGCAGCACATCGAAACTCGTTCTCTGGGGTCTTCTGCGGCCTTACTTTACAGCTTGAACAGGATTTATCCAAGGGTAAAAGGAGGGACCCTTGATAAGGACCCCTAGGTATATACCCTTAATATAGCTATTATATACCCATTATATAGCCCCATTATAGGCTAGGGGTCCCCATTAAGGGTCCCTCCTTTTCCCCTTGGAATTTAGGGTTTAGTTTAGGAGATGCCTTACACCCTTGTCCTTTTAGAAATAAAATACAAAGCCCTATATCTATATCCCTTCGTAAGAATTATTTAAGAAGGTCTACTAGCCGGTCTGTTTCTTCTTTTGGGGGAACCATGAAAAAGGACAAGGCTGACAGCCTTAAATGTTGAAATAGGGTTCCTTTGCAGGGTTCCACATAAGTTACGTGAGAGTGTCTACTAGCATTAGGTGGTATAAGCGGGATTACGTGTAGGGACCTGAATAAAAGCATAGGGGTTTTCGGTACATTATAAAATTATATGTTGTTTATGGACTCTGAGGGATAGTATTGCCAATTATTCGGAACCCTGTGTTACGGGCCCACCGGTTCCGTTAAGGCCGTTAATGATTTCTATACGGGTTCCCACAGGGGTTCTATAGGGGCTTGGATTTAGTGCTTGGTGTTTTAGGCTTACCCTAAACCCTAAACCCTGAACCCTAAACCCTAAACCCTAAACCCTGAGGGCTTCAAAGTTTAAGATTGCCTCGCCTGCACTCAAGGTTTGCGTGTCTCAGCTTCGACCGGAATTTGGGCTTTCAGGCGCCGACTATAGGGACCTTCATACTCAGAAGAGAGGTTGTTACGGAGTTTATGGGTGTTGAAGATTTGGCGTTCAATATACAATATGTTCATATAAAGACTTTTAGGTACTGCTATGACCGATAGTTCAAACCTCTGTACTATAGCACTGCCCATCCAAGAAGGTGGAGGGGATACGGAGAAGATTCGTGCACGAGCGTCATGCTACAAGGGGTTCAGGCGTGGAAGTGTTGGCACCGGAGCCGAAACCCTAAACCCTAAAACCTTAAACCTATAACCTTAAACCTACCTGGGAGTTTCTGAAAATATATAGCACCCTAAATAGTAGCATGATGAACCCCTACATAAACTTGAAAAAACAAACTTTATCGAATCCCAAACTCTGAACCCTAAGCCGACCCCTTGGACTGACCCTTTGGGCGATAGATACGTACACAAATGCGTACATACATACATGCATACATAGATACATACATACATACATACATACATACACATGTACACATATACACATATATATACATGTACACATGTACACTACAGATAGACAGATACACATCTAAGCATATACACATGTACACATATACATACATACGTACATACAGACGTACATACATCCATGCATGCATGCATACATACATCCATACATTCATACATCCAAACATTCAGACTTCGATACTTACACACATGCACACAGACACATAGATATACATCCATCCATCCATGTGGCTGTATATATGTATGTCGACATATTTTCGTATGCATATACATATATATAGATATACAGATGTTTAATTTGCGTTGTCACTCTTCCCGTCTTCTTTATTCTTCGTCCTAGCTCCGGAACCCGGAGCCTTGAACTTAGCCCTGTATAGTTTAGGGTGCTTTACCGTAGCAGGGAACAGACCATCGAAGCCAAATATCCTAAACTCGACAGCCATACTGGGGACCTGCCCCTAGACACCTCATGTCATGCTGAACCGGACGAAGACCACACCATCAACCTCGCGGATCGTTTAGGGTTCATAAAACCTAAACCCTAGGAGGTTCGACTGCAGAGAAGAAGAACCCTAAACCCCAAAACCCTAAACCCAAAAACCCTCAACCCAAAAACCCTACACCCCTAAAACCCTACACCCTAAGCTCTTTTCCTTGTGAACCCCTGATCTGGGTTGTAGTTTTGGGGCTCTGAAAAGTATTTCTGAATAGGTACCTCTGTAGGAACCATAAGGGAGCGTAAAAAGTTTCCCAAATTGCCACCTAGTGGTAGAACCCAAGACAGGCCCGGTGCGCAGGAACTCGGAAGTCCGTAGGAAGGGGCGGGTCCTGGCACAGATCGGGGATGTCTCGGGGTCTGGGGTTTAGGGTTTAGGGTTTAGGGCTTTAGGGTTTAGGTTTAGGTTTTGGCTTTAGCTGCAAGGAGTTTGGGATTTGGGTTTTGGAATCTAGGCTTTACGTTCTTGGTTTTAGGATTTATTAAGATTTACTGTGAGCTTGTCGTGGTGTACGGGTTTTGGAAGGGTTTCATAGGGTTTCAAAGGATTCTGCAAAGATCTTAAGGGCCTTGGTATTATGAGCACTTTAGGCCATTTTATGTAGAATTCATCCGATTCCAGAATTGTTTTGCCGGCTTTAGGAGTGGGTTTTGCTTTGGTGGTTTTGGACATGTTGACTTTGCCCCTATAGAGTTTTTGGATTAGGGTTTAGGCTTGAGATTTTGAACTGAATCTTGCGCTTGAGTGAAACTTTGGTGTTTAGGAAGAAATGAAAGATGGATAAACCCTAAGCCCTAACACCCCAAGATGTGAACCGCATGGGAAGCGTAAACCAAAAAGCGAATTGCCCCGCACAGCCTAGAAGACATTATCACAGGGTTTCAAGACCCTTCGTAAAAGCACGAAACCCCTGCCATTTAAAACTGCGAACATGCCACAAGCACTCTGTAGAGCCAGCCCGACATATCGCTTTACAAAGCTGGTACTGCCAAAAACAGGATACACATAAAACACGATCATGTTTTTTGTATTCACGCTTGCCATGTCAGCAGTGATAATCAACCACAGCAGCAACAGGTGAACCGACGCCCCCACGACCCCACCTCCTCCCTTCCAAAGCACCCTTACAGGAATCCCTTCAGGAAACCCTTGAAGAAAGCCTTCACCCAAAACCCCAAAACCCCAAAACCCCAAAACCCCAAAACACCAAAGCCCCTAAACTCCTAAAACCCCAAAACCCCTAAAAACCCCCCAAACCCTAGAAAACCCTCAAAACCCCAACACCCCAAAAAAAAAATCCTAAAACCCCGAAACCCCGAAACCCCCAACCCCTCCCCCCCCCCCCCCCCGGGCTTCATCTCCCAGCGCATCACATTGGCCCACTGGTTCAACTTCAGGGGCCTCAGGGCGCTTTAGGTTCAGGGTTTAGGGTTTAGGGTTTAGGGTTTAGGGTTTAGGGTTTAGGGTTTAGGGTTTAGAGTTTAGGGTTTAGGGTTTAGGGTTTAGGGTTCAGGGTTTAGAGTTTAGGGTTTAGGGTTTAGGGTTTAGGGTTTAGGGTTTAGGGTTTAGGGTTTAGGGTTTAGGGTTTAGGGTTTAGGGTTTAGGGTTCAGGGTTTAGGGTAAAGGGATCTATACGGGTATACGAGTTCCTTGAAAGGGATCCATAGCGTTTAGGTTAAAGGGATCTATAGGGTTCAGGGTTTAGGGCTTAGGGTAAGTTTGCGATTTGAGGTTTAGGGTTTTAGGGTGTGGAGCTTTAGGGCTTTAGGGCTTTACTTCTTTGGGGCTTTAGGGCTTCAGGGCTTAAATGTTTAGGGTTTAGCTGCGGCTCTGGGTTTTAGGGCTTTACGGTTTTAGGATTTAGGGTTTTGGAGCTGTGGGCTGTTTTAGGGTTAAGGGCTTTGAGTTCAGGTGAGACTTTGGGTTTTAGGGTTTAGGGCTTAGGTGCGGATCTGGGCTTTAGAACTTTAGGGTTTGGGGTTTGAAGGGGGTATCTGGGTTTTAGGGCTTAGGGTTTGGAGTTGAGGGTCTGGCGCTGAGGGCTTAGGGCTCAGGCCGTAGGGCCCATGGCTTTGGGTTTATGGCTTTGGGTTTGGGGCTTCGGGCTTAGGGTTTAGGCCTCAAGGTTTACTGCTAAGGGCTTAAGGCATTGAGTTTACGACGTCAGGCTCAGGTCTTAGGGTTTTGGGCTTAGGGCTTAGGGTTTAGGCTTCAGGGTTTAGGGTTGAGGGCTTAAGGTTTCGTTGGTCTGGGCTGGACTCAAGGTCTAAGGCTTAGGTTCTAGGGCTTCGGGTGTGGCGCTTAGATGGTTTAGGGGTTATAAGGCCGTGCTTCATTAAGGCATCAAGGAAGCGGTTGGGGTTGCAGCGTGATTTTCGAAGTTCGGGGTGGGGGATTTCCGGCTTGAATGGTCTTGACACCCTACAAGGTTTGTTTAGGCTGCGACAGGACACCTACTTTCATGAAGAAGAACCTGCTACATTCACGACCTGCCATAGAACAAGGCCCCATGGAAGCCCTTCAAGGGATATCCCAACATGGAAACGAAATCGAACATCGGCTGGAGGAACGTTTAGACATGTGTTCCTTTAAGGGTTCCTTTTGAACCCAGAGCTCCTAATGTCCTAACAACCCTTGCATGAAACTGTGTTCGTAATAAGTAGCCCCAGAATAATAGCTCTACACTAAACCCTAAACCCTATACTCCTTCTAACGGATCTCTACATTACATTATCTTCTTTTAAAGGATCTCGACATTCCATGATTCCTTTTAAAGGATCTCTATCTACATCAGGAAGCCGAGGTTCAGCTTTGAGAAGTTACCCTACCCTAAGGCTACTGGACCCCGTGGTGAGATCCCAAACCTTAGCCTCCAAACGCCCGCACCCGGCTGTGGTGAAATGCAAGTTTCCGCGCAGTGAGCTTCGCGGTGGGTGTAGTAGTCCTATACTATCTCTGCGCTGTGGAAATTCGCAGAGTTTGCGATTTCCTAAACCCACTACACGCACCACGCTGTGGCGGGAAGCAGATTTAGAATTTAGAAGCACGGGTGCTCCCATCACCGCTTTGCAAAGCGCATGTTCATGCAGCAGATGGCTCCGGACATCTTTGTTAGGATTCTACGGGGGATGGAGGCTTGCAGAAAAAAAACCGTACAGCCTGCTTAGGAAGTCTTAGGGTAGTGTGTCGAATGGGTCAGCCTTGGAGGGGGGTTTACTGGGTTGCTGCCTTAATTAAGGAATGCCTAGGGTTCCTTTTAGGGTTCCTCTAAGGCATCTACAAGGCTAAGAGTTTAAGGGATTCTAATGTTCTTTAATTAAGGAATATACCTTGATTCATATCAGGGATCCTACTATAATGCAGGGTATCCCGCAATTAACGGATATCGGAGTCTCTGGGTGTCAAGGAAGTTAGATTAAGCTACTACAAAAAAGGGAAACCCCGGTATCCACCATATATTCCCATTGTGGTAACTGAAATTAAGTTCCTTTATACCAGCCCAGTTTAGGGCATGCTAAGTGGAGGCTTTAGGGTTTAGGAAGTGGTGTTCAAGCTTTAGGGCTTAGGGCTTAGGGTTTAGGGCTTAGGGGTTCGGATTTGAGGCTTTTAGGGTTTGTAGAGTTTAGGGTTTGGGGTTGAGGGCCAAGGCTTTGGGGTTCAGGGTTCAGTGAGCCTCGCAAGCTGGGAGGCCGACAGATCCCGGTAGGAGCTGATCCACTTGCTGTACATGTGCCAGACCTCGTGTAGCAGTCGACGGCTCTAGGGCTCCAGGGTTTAAGGTTTAGGGCTCTCGGGCTTAGGGTTTAGAGTTTAGAGCTCAGGATTAGGGTTTGGGGCTTCAGGGTTTAGGGTTTAGAGCTCGGGGTTTAGGCTTCAAGGCTTGGAGAAGTCGAGGGCACAAGTGTCTCATGTTTAGGGCTTAGCGGCTTAGCGGTTCGGCCTGTGTGGCAGAGGGGCCTTCTTCGTAACCCTACGGTTGATGATATAAATCCTGCATTACCCATTATAAGAAATATCCCATAATTCCCATAGTTTAGGGTCCTTAAGGTCATGCAGGTTTTATATCATAACCCTATAAACCCTAAAACCCTATAGATCCCTTAAAGGAACCCCTTAAAGGTACCCTTGTAGATCCCTTTAAAGGAACCCCTAGGATTTCTATCATCAACAGTAGAAGGAACCTTGAGGCTTCCGGGAACAGTACATCGATATTACACTTAGAGTAGGAACTTTCAAGAAGTTTTAGGGTTCAGGGTTCAGGGTTCAGGGTTTAGGGTTTAGGGTTTAGGGTTAGGGTTTAGGGTTTAGGGTTTAGGGTTTAGGGTTTAGGGTTTAGGGTTTAGGGTTTAGGGTTTAGGGTTTAGGGTTTAGGGTTCAGGGTTCAGGGTTAGGGTTTAGGGTTTAGGGTTAGGTTTAGGGTTTAGGGTTTAGGGTTTTAGGGTTTAGGGTTTAGGGTTTAGGGTTTAGGGTTTAGGGTTTAGGGTTTAGGGTTTAGGGTTTAGGGTTTAGGGTTTAGGGTTTAGGGTTTAGGGTTTAGGGTTTAGGGTTTAGGGTTTAGGGTTTAGGGTTTAGGGTTTAGGGTTTAGGGTTTAGGGTTCAGGGTTTAGGGTTTAGGGTTTAGGGTTTAGGGTTTAGGGTTTAGGGATCATTATTATTGCCATGACTGGTATTACTGTTACTGCTATTGTTGCATTTCTTGCTATGACGGCTATTATTACTACTATTGCGATCATTAGTATTATTACTATTAATACGATTGTGGAATGTATAGTTTTGACATTTGTTACTACCCTAAACCCTAAACACCCTAACGGACGATTACCATTAACGGACGATTACCATTGTGATTAGTATGATTCTTGTTAGTATTACTATTCCTTAAAGGAACCCTTGTAGTAACCTTTATAACAACCCTTTAAAGGAACCCTTATAGTACCCCTAATTTTCGGCAACTCCTAATAGAAGAACCCTACCTTAAACCCCAAACCCTAAACACCCTAAACAGACTACTGGTAGAACCCTACTACAGACCCTTAACGACTTCTTAGAGAAACCTTAAAGCCCTAAAACCGCCAAAAAACCCTCAAACCTTAAAGCACCACAGATCCCCTAGAGATCCCTTTAAAGCAACCCTCTAGATCCCTTTAAAGGAACCCTAAAAACCCAGTAGATGCCGATTTTGTCGGTGGTGGCGGGGTGGACCAAGGCAAGAACAAAACATTGGGCTTGGGGTTTGAGGGCTTTCAGCCCTTTACGGGATGTATAGGGCTCCTGTAAAGGGATCTATAAGTCTATAAGTGATCTATGGTGTTTTAAGGTTTGAGGGTTTTGGAGGGTTTTAGGGTCTAGAGCTTGACTTATAAACTCTGGCTCAAGATTTGTCCGTGGCTCAGGTCCCGGCGACCGTCTCTGAAGTAGGCCGTACCTGTGGGACGCTGTGTCTCGGCAGCCGGAGGTCAGTATACAGAGGGGCGTCGATAACTAAAACACGATAACACTTGACACCCTAAGCCCTAAAAAAAACCTAAAACCCTATAAACCCTTAAAAAAAACTAAACCCTACACTCCTAAAACCCAAAAAAAGCCTAAGACCCTAAAACCCGATAAACCCTAAAAAACCCTAAACACCCCAAAGAAGCCCTCCGGTCCGGTTGGCCAAGTCCAGCTGCCGAGGCCCAAGCCACGTAGGGGTCGGTCAACTTGCTCTCAGGATCCACCTGGTTTTCTAAGCTCTAGAGTTTAGGGCTTAGGGGTTTAGGGTTTAGGGGGTTAGGGTTTAGGGTTTTAGGGTTTAGAGTTTAGGATTTAGGGGTTTCGGGTTTAGGGTTTAGGGTTTGGGGTCTTAGATCCACCTGGTTTTCTAAGCTCTAGAGTTTAAGGCTTAGGGGTTTAGGGTTTAGGAGGTTAGGGTTTAGGGTTTTAGGGTTTAGAGTTTAGGGTTTAGGGGTTTCGGGTTTAGGGTTTGGGGTCTTGGATCCACCTGGTTTTCTAAGCTCTAGAGTTTAGGGCTTAGGGGTTTAGGGTTTAGGGGGTCAGGGTTTAGGGTTTTAGGGTTTAGAGTTTAGGGTTTAGGGGTTTAGGGTTTAGGGTTTGCGGTCTTGGATCCACCTGGTTTTCTAAGCTCTAGAGTTTAGGGCTTAGGGGTTTAGGGTTTAGGGGGTTAGGGTTGAGGGTTTTAGGGTTTAGAGTTTAGGGTTTAGGGGTTTCGGGTTTAGGGTTTGGGGTCTTAGATCCACCTGGTTTTCTAGGCTAGACCAGAGACTCTGAGGACTTCTTTCAAGGTTCGTTTAATGGATCTATAGGGCTTAGGGTTCGAGGGGGCTTAGGAACTAAGGCTTAGGGCCGTGCGTTATCCACCTGGTTTTCTAGACTCTAGGGCTTTTCAGGTTCCCTTTAGGGGATCTGCAGGAGTTCCTTTAAAAGGGATCTATAAGGGATCTTTCGGAGTTTAGGGCTTTTAGGGGTTTAGGGGTTCGAGAGTTTAGGGGGTACTGTAGGGTTTTGGAGGTTTGGGGGGGTTTTGGGGGGGTTTAGGGCTTTAGGGGGTCTGGGGGTTCATCTTAAAGGCGAAGCCACACACTGCAGAAGTTTTCCCAGTAACCGTAAACGGACTCCTTTAAACCCCCTAAACTCTCGAACCCCTAAACCCCTAAAAACCCTAAGCCCTAAACTCCAAACTTAACCCTGCAGATGCCTTAAAGGTACCCTTTATACCCCCCTAGAAACCCCAGCCACCCCGGCCTCCACCAGCGGGCCGCCTGCTGCCTTCGCCTCGCTTCGGCTCTTTCTTTTTGGCTTCGGCTCTCAGGTTTCAGACTTCGAGGGCTTTGATAGAGTTTTTTTATTGAGGTTTAGGGATTAGGGTTTAGGGCTTCGAGGGCTTTGGGGGCTTTGAGGGGTCCCCTTTAAAGGAATCCTCAAGGATTAGGGTTTAAGGTTTCGGGACTAGGGCTTCGTAGGGCTTTGGGTGTCGGGTTTAGGGCTTTGAAGGCTTTCGGGGCGTTCAGGCCTTAAGGGTGCCTCTCAAGGTTCCTTAGGGTTTAGGGTCCCCTTTAAAGGATTCTAGGGTTTCGGGATTAGGGTGTAGGGTAGTTCAGGGTTTGGATTCTACAAGGGGTTCTTCAAGGGTTTCTGGCTTAGGGTTTTAGGGTTCAGGTTTTGGGTTGAGGCTTCAAGGTGTGGGGCTTGGGTTCCGGTTAGAGAGTTCAGGGCTTAGGTTAGGGTGCAGATTCGAGTACCTCCGTTTCTTTGGCCGTATCATCAAGGTAGGACCTCGTAATTTGCGGGGTTTAGCGCAACAGGTAAACTCAAGACCCTGAAACCAAAACTCGGAGTTTAGGGTTTAGGGGTTTAGGGTGCAGGGTTTAGGATATACACACCCCAACCGAAGGCGCGACAAACAGGTCCAGGGTTCTGTACACCCGATGATTCTGACTTTGGTGGTGTTGAGTTTGGGTTTTTAAGGCCCCCAAGCAGGATTCTAGACCCCTTCCACGAAGCCCGATCGAACCCTGGTAAACAAGCCGTAAATCTACACCCAAAGTCGGAGCCCGAAAAACACTCTGTGAACACCCACCGAGACCCTCTGCACTATATGACCCACAAAAACTCACTGTACAAACAATGTACCCTATTTCCCGCGACCTAGACCTCAAACCCGCCCCTAAACAGTGAAAACCCGACACCCTTGAAACCCCAAACAAACCCCGGCCTCCTCTGAAACGCTACGCAATCGGTGGTGAGTCACCACGGCGCACTCCTGGCTGAGGGCAGGGCTTTCTTGGTGTTAGGGCTTCACGGCGTGTCGGGCTCTCAGGGCTTTCGCCCTTTCGGGTGTTTAGGGCGTTCAAGGTTTCGGGCCTACACGTTGTATGGTTTGGGCATTGTTGTGTTTTATGGCATAACGGGCTTAGGGTGCGTTTAAACTTTTTGCGATTCAGAGCTGCATGGTGTTGATCCGCAAGCAAGGCCATGCACACGTCAGGATTTACGCCAAAGTTTGCGGTCGAGAGCTGGTCGGCTTAAGACGGCAGCGCGTTTGCTAAGCGATTGAACGCGCACAAGCACGCCAACCCACTGTTTGCAACGCCAACGGTGCTCAGACACGAGCTGTAAAACAGACATGTCATGAGTTTCGGAAGAACAGTGATCCCAGGCGGTCGGCTGCGGTCAAGCCCTGAGAAGGCGTGTGCTCTCAGTGCCGTTTAATAGTATTCAGCATCTTACAAAGTTTTTGGCTTCGGAGCTCTCCGACCCTACTCAAAGGTACGTGGGACCTTATTAACAACTGGGGTTGAAGAAATGACAACCATGCTTATAAGGGTTTATAGTGCCAGTGAAAGCACTCAACTGTACATACAAAATCCCACGAACATCCAGTTACAGAGCTTGCGCGACCACAACGAAAACTGAACAACCCACCAACAGCAAGCCCAAATCCAAAGCCTAAATCCCTGTGTACTTAAGCCGCAATCTTGAACACTACACCGAGACTGGAAAATGTTAGGGAAACTAGAATTTAATGACCACCTACCCATGAAGCATTCTTCTGCAAAGCTTCTAACAACCCTTAACTTCCAACGTCCAGACATAGAGCCCCAAACACGACCCTCAGAGTTTAGGAACGGACCCTAAACCCCGAACACGGAACACCTCGGTGGTCCTTGGCGAAGCCGTCGACATGACTCGCTTCCTTCGACAGGAAGCTGACCTTGGGGTCAAAGTGCCAAAGCGCACCCTCTGTAGAGAAGTATGAAAGGGTTTAGGGCTTACATGTTTAGGGTTTGGGGTTTTGGGGTTTCAGGGTTTGGGCTTAGGGTTTCGGGCATGAGAAGAGGCATGCTAGCGGCAGTTTCGAGGCATGCTAGTAGGCATAAGGTTTTGGGTATGCTGTCGGAAAAATGTAAGAAGGAACCCTACGAGTATTGGCAATTGTTCTTCAAGCTCCACATACTGTCCCGGTGTTGACAGGTGATTGAGGCACGCCACCAACATCATTCCGCGGCGCTATATTATATGGCTAGCTGTCAAAATGATGGTCCTTTCGGTCAAACCTTTTGTACCGAACCCTATAGTTTGGGAACCCCGCAGGGGCCCTACCTTTGACAACCACCCATATGTCCATTGCTGCCCCTGAGCCGACAGGACTGATTGAACCCTAACCTTAAAACCCTGGTCCCTAAACCCTTAAACCCAAACCCCAAAAAAACAAAAAGCCCTAAAAACCCTGAAAAACATAAAATCCTGAAACCCTAAACCCTAAGACCCTGAACCCTAAACCCCCTGCCAAGGCGAGACACGGGGATGAGCACCGGGAAGTAGGCATTCTGCACACCCATCGCCTGCTTCGGCTCCAGCAACCGATGATCCGAGTCCCAAGCCCTACAACGCGTTTAGGGTCTTGGGGTTTAGGGTTTAGGGTTTATGGGTTATGGGTTTAGGGTTTAGGGTTAAGGGTTTAGGGTTTGGGGTCTGCAACCCTCAAACCCTACATAGATATTACATAGATTCAACTATATACACACACAACCCCAAACCTTCGGCCCTAAATTCATTATGCAACCCCTGACATCAGGCTTTGCAAGCCGGACATCGTGCCACTCCCTTTGTGGGTTCCTGGGGATGCTCTAAAGGGTTCCTTTATGGGCTCCTTCAAAGGATAACTCTACGGGTTCCTTTGAAAGTTGGGGTTGAGGATTTGGGGTGTTCTTTTTTGAGTGCAGTGGCTTTTCTCAGGATTAGAGTTGTAGGGTTCAGGGTCTAGAGTTTGAGGTCTAAAACCAAATTGTTGGCCCTCACGAAAGATCATCTCTTCCCACGTGGAGGGTGATGGGGAAAAGCTAGTAAGGTTATGATAATCTTGACATTGAGCCTAACTACCTTGTTTACAGCCGTAGTTGCTACGTCTCATGAACCTTTACATCAGTACTAAACCCCTGAAGATCCCTTATAAATCCCTTATGGCGCGGCACCTTTTGAGAAATCCTTTTAAGAAACCCTGTAAGGAACCCTCGGAGGAACCCTAAACGGTCCGAAACCCTAAACCCTGACCTTTAAGGAAGGCTTCAAGAAACCATCCCATCACTGCCTTGATCTTTGGATCCAGGAGGCGCTGGATGCCCTCCCACCTGACATGCAGGTTTAGGGTTGAGGGCTTAATGTCTAAGGTTCCCTTAAACGGATCTATAGGGCTTCTTTTAAAGGGATCCATAAGATCGAGTGCCTTTTGTTTTTATGCGCCCCTTTCCGTCTGCATGAGCGTTACCCACTTCGAGTGGAGCCGGGTTGGTCGGAGCCGTTTTGGACGGATTTAAAGGGATACTATAAGGGCACTATAAGGGTTCCCTTAAAGGGATACTATAAGGGTACTATAAGGGTCCTTGATATGGGTGGTTGTCAAAGTTATGGTCCCTTTTTGGGTACCCTAAATATTAGGTGCCGTACTATGATAAGGACCCAAAAAGGGACCCTAATTTTGAGAACCACCCACAGGGTTGAGGGTTTAACGTTTAGGACCTGGGGTCTAGGGTTGCGGGTTGTTTACGGGGTTTAAAGGGTTTAGGGTTTAGGGATTAGGGTTTAGGGTTTAGGGTTTAGGGTTTAGGGTTTAGGGTTTAGGGTTTAGGGTTTAGGGTTTAGGGTTTAGGGTTTAGGAGGAGGGTCGCGGGACTTAGTAAGTAGGTAAGAAGTAGACTTATAAGTACCCTAACAGGGATCCTAATTGGGGTTATGATACTTATAAGTCTATACAAATAACTACTAAGTCCCCCGACCCTCCAAGTAGGAGGAGGGTTCGAGGTTCGGAGTGTAGAGCTTCGAGGGTTCTGGGGTTGGGGGTTTAGGGTCGCAGGTGTCTGCACTACGACGTCGAGGTTTATCTTTCTGGGAGCTTTTTAGGGTTCCCTAATATGATTTCTTTATATAAGTCCTTTAAAAGGTAGGGTACTTGAGGTTAAGATATACCCTAAACCCTTGATCCAAAATCCTACTGTTTTAAGGGTCAGACCCTCCACTTAACAAATCATAACCTACTATTTTGCAGGGTTTGGGGATACAGGTAACCCTAAACCAAAACCGTCACTACGGCTGCCTGAGGCCCGTGCACTGCGAAGCCGTTGGGCTTGAAAATTTTGCATCCGCGCCTCTGGGGTGCTGAGAGGATCTCGAGCGGCTGCTGGGGAAGGGGCGGCTTACCAGCTTCCCTAAGCTTAGGGTTTGGAGTTTAGGGTTGAGGGTTGAGGTTTTTTGGGAGCTCCTTTTGGATGTCCGCCAGGCAGTCGGCAAGCACTAAGGCCTGATCAGGCCAGGAGTTCCAGGGTTTAGGGTTTAGGGCCTCGGGTTGCTCATACTTCCAGGTTTCTTGAACGTGCCGAGTCCGAAGCAACATGCGTCCCATCTGAGCAAGCAGCAAAAAGCAGAAAGCTGCGTGCATGCTAATCGCTCCGTGACCGAGATGTATTCCCGACTTCGCCCACAACAGTCACAGTAGAAGCCCAAAAGTTGGAAGGGAATCCCAGCACTATTTGGCCTGAATCCGGTTTCCAACTTTATGGGGTTCAGGGTAGGTCCCTAGACCCTAAACCCCTAATCCCCTAAACCCTAAACCTAAAGCTCTCTTTAAAGGAACCCCTCATAGATCCCTTTAAAGGGAACCCCCCCAAACCCTATGGGGTTTACTCTAAGGAAACCCCAGAATTCACAAACCAAGTCATACACCGTCGGCCCTGCCGATACCGCTGAGCAAACCCAATCCCCCCAAGCCCCTGAGACTCCAATATGGGAGTTTCCGAAAATGAGGGGTACCTTACTATCCGAAAATGAGGGGTACCTTACTATATTAGGGTCCCTTATTTTCGGAAACCCCCATATCAGGGTTTCGGGCTTTGGGTTTAAGGAACACCTAGGGTTCCTTTAAGGGGTCCTGTAAGGGATCTGTAGGGGTTAGGGTTTGTGGGACTCCAATATCCCTTAATTACCCAGACCTTCCAGAATCCGTTAATTAAGGGCTCCTTTCATTTACGGGGTCTATAGGGTTAAGGGTTTAGGGGATTCCACTACCCCCTAACTCAGGAATATTCGTAAATCATATTAGGGATCCTTCTATCATTTGAGGTATATTCAATATTCCTTTTAATTCCCGTATTATAGATCCCTCTGAGGAACCCATTTGTAGGTATATTCCTGAATTGAGGGATATTGGAGTCTCGGGTTCTTGACTCTGGGCCATCCCACGGCTTCAAGAACACGCCTCGACCCCTAATGTAGGGCCTTAATAATTAGAATAGGGTTCCTTTAAAGGGTTCTTAAAAAGGATCGTATAAGGGTTACTATAAGGGCTACTATACAGAAAGGGTGTAACACTGAGGCCTTAATAATTAGAATAGGGTTTGGCGCCCAGTATTCTATAATTACCATGGGGAACCCCCAAAACTAGTATTGGTGATTATTAAGGCCCCTGTATTACCCATCAACCCTGAGTGGACAATCACACGGCTTAGCAACTAAGCTTACAAGTATGCTCATTGGGATTCTCGAAGTACTTGTGGTTCTAGTCAAGTCTACTTACCTGAGTTAAAACCTAGGAACCGAGTTCCAATGATCCTTTACTACGTACCGATTTCAACCATCCCCAACATGATTCATAAGTCGGGCAACAGATTGATACCTACGGCTGTCGAATAAATCCTGTATTGCCTGAGGACTCTAACCTGTGGGAATTATGGTCTGTTCCTTATTACTTGGATGATCATGGGACTTAGTAAATCAGGTTGTAAGTACAAGATTCGGGGGTATAAGCATTTATAGGTATGGTTACCGTATATATAACCCCAGTTACTAAGTCCCATGATCCTTCAAGTATGGGTAGTGCAGGTTTTATCTCATCAACCGAAATTTAAGTAGCACCAGGTCAGGTCTCCAAAATCTGATAAGGTTTGTTTTTTTTTGCGATGGGGTCCTCTGAAGGGGCGATGCAGGATTCCGGGAAATTCGGGAGTCGAGATTCCAGGGTTTCCGGTTTGGGGGTTCCGGGCTCGGGGAAAGGCCTAGCATGGAAATACCAGCACCGGAGCTGAGAAAGGGACACCGGAGCATCGTCAATCAAATCTGCGGCGCTGATAACGTCGAGATACCACGCTGACCAGTCCTGACATGGGAGTTTCCGAAAATTAGGGGTACCTTATTTTGGGGTCCTCGTTCTAAGGGTCCTACCATTTAAGGTACTATATTAGGGTCCCCTATTTTCGGAAACTCTAAACCTCAACCCTTTATAGAACCCTTATAGAACCCTTAAAGGAACCCTTTAAAGGGTCCCCTATTTACGGAAACTCCCACATCGAGAGCCACCTAAAGAGGACGCTCCAGGCTCCAGCATGGGATGACGCCTGCGAGGGTCTTTAAAGGGATGTATAGGGTTCGTTAAAGGGATCTATAGGGTTCCTTAAAGGGATCTATAGGGTTCCTTAAGGGGATCTGTAGGGTTTAGGGTTTAGGGTTCTACTTGGAGGTTCATGGGACTTAGTAAGTACAGTTATAAGTACCCTAATGGAAATTATAAGTACATATAAGTATAGTTACCTTAATTATAACTCTAGTTACTAAGTCCCATGAACCTCTAAGTACGGAGTCCTGAACTGAACCCTAATTCCTCATCCACTCATCAAACATCATCGAAATGCCAGTCCAAGACCCTCGGTCCTCAAAGGTGATGAGTTGCGCGCAGACAGGACATGAAGACATGAAGAAGGAGCTCGGCTCTTGCATCAGGGAAAATCAGGGTTTAGGGTTTAGGGTTTAAGGGAATTCATGCGGTACATAGATATGAGTGGTTGTCATCAACATTAGGGCCCCCTTTTTGGGTCCTTATTATAGTACGGCACATAATATTCAGGGCCCCTTTTCGGTAACTACCCGTATGAAAGAACTCGCTCTAAACTTACTACATTACACCCTACGATCTTCCCCAAGGCAGCCCCCATCTTCGGATTACTAGAGCCTGCAAGCCCTGAAAACAAGAAGCAACCTAGGGCCTAGGGCCCCCAAGAGCGCCCTAAACCTCAAAACCCTAAACCACAGAATCGTTACTTCACCCTAAACCGCAAAACAACAGACTAGCAAGGAGCCCTGGACGTGCATGGCCTCCGCCCCCCAGTCAGTCCTCAGACCGGGGCGTGATCTTAATATCGGGCTCGACGGCCTTTTTCTTGCCCTGGGCAGTGGTCTAAAGGATTTCGGGGTACTGAGAGTTTAGAGTTTAGGGGTTAGGGTTTAGGGCGATGTACTGCTTCGGGTCCGTTTCGGGCTTCGTGGCTTGAGATTTGGGCTTCAGGATAAGGGCTTTGAGGGTTTCAGCCGCAGGGCTGTAGGATAAGTTAGTGATTGACAGCTTCGCACCTCTCCTCCGATGTCCAATGGGAATGTTGAGGGAGAATGCTGGGGATCCGCTCTGGGGGTCTGAGTTTGAGATTCGGAACATGGGAGCTTAGGTCCCTAAACTTCCACCAGAAATCCTAAAAAACCTAAAACCCCAAACCCTAAACCCCAAAACCCTAGAACCCCAAACCCTAAACCCTACAACCTCAAACCCTAAACCCGAAACCGGGACGTCATGGATTTAAGGGTTCAGGCTCCAAGGGCTTCCCCGTCATTCTGCTCCCCTAGACGACTAAGGCTGCGAGCGTCGGAGCTCTGATGGTAGTTTAGGGTTTAGGGTTCGGGTTTAGGGTTTAGGGTTTAGGGGCAGCAGCAAAAGCAAAACTAGCACCAGAAGTGGGAGTAAAGAGCGACAGTAGCAGAAGCCGGTAACAGTCGCAGCAGCGGTGATAAAATCAGATCTTTGGATAGGATGGAAGCAGGCAGGGGTTGCAGCGGCGTTGATTGTCATAGTCGCAGTGGCATTGATCGTCTGGAGCAGCGGCAGCAGCAGAACGAGCAGAAGCAGAAGCAACGACTGCGAGTAGTTTCTTCCGACACTTTATGGAACTTTACTGGAAGAAGAAACGGTACTGCGTGATACTGATAGAAAAAATGGTGGTGAGTATGATCATGCTCGGCAGCACGAAGATGAACAGGAGTATGCTAAATCCCCAAGTCGGTAAAAAACAAGAAGGATACCCGGAGCCTCCAAAACCCGTGAATTAAGGTCTGTACTGACAGCATAAGGAGCCCCGAAAGCCAATCATTTACATTACACTCCGTAACTAAGCTCTTTGTTTAGAGTTTCTAAAGACGACACCTACTGCGGGCTCAGACCCTTGGCTTGGGAAGAGCCAAAACTAAATCCCTTACAAGGCACACTATAAAGCACCGTATGAATCCCCAACCGAGGAGATCCACTTCTGAGATCCACCCCCAGAACTCCAAAACGCCAACCCCTAAACCCCCTAAACCCTAAACTCCAAATCCCTGAACCCTAAAACCCTGAACCCTAGACTGCAGAATCTGATGGCCTTGGCGATGACCCTGGGCTCCAGACCTGGCTCTGGTCGCCGTTCCGCGGCTTCGGGCGTAGATGAGGTTCGGGGTTTAGGGTTTAGGGTTCAGGGTTTTAGGGTTTAGGGTTTAGGGTTCAGAGTTTAGGGTTTCGGGTTTAGGGTTCAGAGTTTTAGGGTTTCGGGTTTAGGGTCCTGCAAAGCTGTTAGAAGCCCCCTTCGGAAACGAGACACTGAGTGTACGGCCGGTTTAGTTTGTGTTAAGGACCCTTTTCGTCGCATGCGCTCCGAAGCCCGCTTAGGGCAAGCAAAGTTCGACTCATGCACAGGGTTTAAGGTCTAGGGTTTAGGGCTAGGGCTTCAGTTTGAGGGATCGGATTCGGTGTTGCGGTTTGGGGGCTGAGGACTGGGGCTGAGGTTATCGGGGTTCGGATCTGGGCATTTTGTCTTCTAGCCCATTCGCACGTGACGCTCCCTTTCGAAACCTAAACGCCCTTGACCCTAGCATCTGCCCCTAACCCTAAACCCATAAACCCTTTTCCCTGAATCCGAAATCCTGAGCACGCACTCCAATCCTGCACGCCGCATCCTACAAGCCCCACCCAGAGGCTCCAATATCCTTTAATTAAGGAATAAGCCCTAAAATATGAATAGCTGGATCCCTCATATGATCTACGGTATATCCCTGAATTAAGGGATATTGGAGCCTCTGGGGACGAAGTCAAACATGTCCGGCCTCTGGCAGGTGCCTGGCCGACCCAAACCAGCCCGGCCGTCGAAAACGCCTGGGCTGGAGTTGAAGAGTTTAGGGTTTCATTTGGGGGTCTCAATAACTATTTTGGGTGTTCCTAACTATCATTATTGTAGATTATACCCCCAAAACCCCCTTCTGATTATTAAGGCCTCTGATAGGTTCTTCCCGGCCGTGAAGCTTGCGGGGCCTCCGCTTCAAGGCTCATGGCGTTTCGGGGCTTGGGGTTATTAAACTTTAAGCCTCAGGGTTTCGGGCGTAAGGCCAGGAGTTCTGGGTTCAGGGTTTAGGGCTTGGGCTAGGGGCTTACGGCTTAGAGCTTGGGTCATGTGGGTTTATGAACTCCGTAGTGGGCCTTCATGGGGCTTTGCACGGGTTTCTGGTCTCGGTGGTCTTATGGGAAACTGCGACCTGAGCATAACAAGCCCATTTACAATACTCGTAGCATTAGCCTAAACCCTAAACTGTACTTGCGAAAGGTTTGACCCAAACGAACCCCAGCCACACTCCCCCTCAGAGTCTTAGAGTTTATGAACTTCGACCCGTGAAAATCATACCCCAAAAAAGACCCTGCAATAAGGTCCGGGTTTCGGGTTTTGGGTTTTTGGGTATAGCTTACAGTTTAGGGTTTGGGGTTCATCTAACCCTAGAAAGCCGACGGAAAGCCCTACACAAAAATGCTTGGCGAACACATAACGGTTTAGGGTTTAGGATTTGAGGTTTAGGATATTGAGGGTTACATGACATAAAACGATCATAACTCAAGCCCTCGAAATCCCACATGTCAGGCCCTGGCAACAGCCAGCAGCGAGTAGGCCGGCCGGGCATGCCATCCTTGCGATCGACGTAGAGGCTTAGAGGGCTAAAAAATTGCAAAAAAAATCCAGAGCGTGAAGTGTCAAAGGGCTCTCGTGCTTATGGAATTTGTGATTTTAGGGTTCTTAAAGAACTGCTGAATTGCTGATGCATTTCCAGGGGTTCTGCAAGGCCATCTACAGGTCTCAGCGCTTTGGATAAAGGCTTACCTGGGTTTAGGGTGAAGGCAGGTGCTACGTCAAGTCTTAAGGCTTGAAGCTTGAAATGTCATCATGAGGGGATTTATGAGTTGCCTATGCCCGCCGGTGTTCTGGATGATGGGATTGCAGTGTACAATGTGTGAAAAGTCACATCTGACATGGCCTCCCAGTGCCCCGCCCCAGGAAGCCAAACTTGACATTCAAAGCGCGATTGTATTGGCGACCAACGCGGAATCTGAAACACCCAAGCCATCCCAAGCCCGTCCACACCCGAACGTTCGAACTTCGTCCTTGCAGCTGACGAAGTGCTACGGTTTAAGCAGCCCTAAACCTTAAACCTAAAACCTTTAAACCGAACCCTCCCTGCTGCATCGACAGACGCCTCGACTGCACACCGAGAGTTGTGCAATTGAACAAATCCCTGTGAAATCAATACCGAGCCAGCTGCCACGCCTGCATTTGCTGCTCGACATGGCCGCACAGTCTTTGGACGCGCCATGCTCTCGCTTGTACTAGGCGCTCTAAGTGTCACGCTTGGTTTTTTCAGCAAATTGCAGACACATAACCCTAAACCCTAAACCCTAAACCCTAAACCCTAAACCCTAAACCCTGTGATTTACACTACCTGTTTCCTTCGCTCCCGAGCTTCAAAAACGGCACTTTCTCGAACACGGTTCTGCTGCCCATATCATCACCAAGAGATTTAAGATGACTCAAGAATACCTATACTTTTTTTGTGAGAGCCTAAATGAAAGCACTATGTCAAAATCAACCTGTGAAGAAATGCCCGCGACCCCAGGAGTCATTTTCTTTGTTAGTTCGAGACTTCGGCGTCAGTCACGTTCACAGACATAATGATTGTGCACCAGATCTCGGTGGCAGCAGCGGAAACAAAGACGATCAGCCAAGATCACAAAGTGCCACAATCGACCTGCTCGTGATTGCTCGTGAAAAGTGCTTGAGCTGGTTCGAGAACCGCCCGCCACCCCTGGCACACAAGTGAGGCGACTTGTCCTGTTTGACACAGTTCGTCATTAGAACATCCAGCAAACAGCTTTTGCGCTTCCTTCCATCTCTGAGTCCTTGGCATTTACAAGCCTACGGCTTGGCAAGAATGTACACAAATTGGATGAATCGGATGGGCAGGTGTCGAAATCATGGTCATCCGGCACCGAAAGAGCTGTGCGGGCTTGTCATCTACAGCCTCGATCCCAATCCCCAAACTCAAACGGTGGTGAGAGGGGCCTGGACTTCGACTGCGACCTGCTGTGAAGACTTAAGACGGGCTAATGCACTCTAAATCGATATCCGAGCCCTGGACTAGATGACAATGGTACCTGTCAAAATTCCTCTCTGCCGGGGTCATCTAGTCCGGACATCGCCTGCTGCCAACTCCGGAGATGCTGGAGCAGCGCTGTGATTAAAACTAGCCGCAGGGCACAACCTACGGCACAAAATTGTGCATGCTTTGCACTTAAAATGCTGTTCTCACAGCGTCAGCTTAGCTGCTTTCTTTCTGCCTCAGTTCACAAAGTGGATGCCGTAAACACAACCCACCAGCTTAGCTCCACACTCCGTCCTGTTCTGTATGCAACCTAGCATGTAGGTGTGTCGCCGATGAGCAAACTTAGTGGGAAAAAAGACAACTGTTAGCCTTGCACGAAAGTGCTGGCTTCGGCTCCGGCACAAAGCAAAGTCCATTCTTGTTTGCCCTTGCGGCTCAGACTTATCCTGGTCTGCTGCCTTTTGTTTTGGATTTGCGGGGGTCCTTACAACAAGGATTATATCGTTTTGGGGGCACACGGGGATTATGTTGCAGCTGCAGGACCCATCAGACAGTGGATGTTCTGACATTTTGCTAGCGGGATAGTACCACAGATTTATGCTCAAGGAGTCTTCCAGACTCTGCATGCAACTTCAATAGTACGGTGTTGAACCAGTCCCGCTTGCGTGGTGCTTCCGCAGAACAGATCAACCAAGGCCAATTCAGGAAAGGAAAAAGAGAAAAATGGCATGGCAGATTGGCAGAAGGCAAAGAAAGAGCAAGGAAGAACAGGTGCAACAGAAGGAGAGCGAGAGAGACCAAAGTCCAATCTGCTTTCGCGGCGAACACACCGTATCTTAATTTCCGGTGAAAAACGCATCGCCATTGAGCTGCCAGCAATTGCGCAGCCATCTCAGCTGCACTTTCATTTCAGGTACAAGAACCCCCGAAAGCACTGACGGAGCTCGAGCAATTTAGAAGTGTCTCTTTCCGGTTCACTCGGCAGCACACAAAACAAACGTACATGTGTATGTAGGCATATATATATATATATATATATATATATATATATATTTTTATGGGACCCGGAAAGAGTGGGTCCTTGGGATACACTTGTCTCCAAACCTTTCTCCTAAATCTCGGCGTCATTCCGAACCATTTTGATTCAGGCCCGGATCCAAAATCCCAGATTCCCTAGCAAGACCTCTGGGCAATCTTGGATCCGGGTCCGAATCGAAATGATTTGGAAATGATTCGGATGATTCGGGTTTTCGTCCCTCCTATCAACTAAATACATGTTGAATCTGTTGGAATACGGAAGGTTGCGCTTTGACCACTGCATTTTGCATTTCGAGCCTGTCGTGTTGTGACTAGTCGTCTTTTTGTGCTCTATAAATATCATGCAGTTCATGAGGGGAACTTAGCACCGGTAATGCTGGCTTCTTCTTTGGTGAGTTTGTTTCTTTCTTGTTGGTATTGTTCCTGCTGAACTGTCGCTGCTGATGCAGCATAGCCAACATACCCTCTCTCATACAGTTGTCATTGTCATGACCAATCCTGCCACTTTCTATTTCATTGTTTAGACGAGCACACCGAAGAAGTCTTAAAGATATCCAGAAGTTCGTTGAGTTCCACCTCGGCTTGTTGAAGACCAGCAGCATTGTACAACTAGGACAATCAGGTTTCATCTTGATGGAGAAGTTTACTACCTATGTGACAAGTCTTTAAATTTGACGACATTCAGTCGGTCTAATCACTAGTTTCATAATTTAGCGGATTGAACGGATTCAATACGAGGTTGCTGTTGGGCACACATCTGTACTTTGGCGATGTGATTGAACGCGCATGTAAGGTACTTGCTTACTACCAAACATTTTGGAAACTACTCCTTTCGTCCTGTACTAGATGTTAATCTCCACTTGAAGTCGCTAAACAAGAGAAAACCACTTCATTGACTTTGTTCGTCTGTGCATCATGTCCGGAGCTATACTCTTTGTCTACGATCGAAGACTTTACTTTGGGAAACTCGTGCCATCAGGAAAGTGTGCTGGCTTAACTTACACGCTTGTAAAGGTAAATGTAAAACATGCTTACTTATGTTGCATTATGTTTGCATTGGGGGCTATCTTAAAAGCGTGCTTCATGTTTGTATGGCTTCATCCAATGCTTGTCATTGGGTAGGATGGAAGCAGGCAGCGGTTGAAGCATAGTCGCGGTGGTATTCGTCGCCGGGAGAAGCAGCAGCAGCAGAACGAGCAGAAGCAGAAGCAGCCACTGAGAGTAGCTTCTTCCGACACATTACCGGGGGAAGAAGTGATACTGACAGCGAATGGCTGTGACTATGATCATGGGGAGCCCCGAGCCTCCAAAACCCGTGAATCAAGGACTATACCCTGATAGCATACGGATCCCCGAAACCCCATCATTTAAGCTACGGTACACTTCTTAACTAAGCTCTTCCGTTGGAGTCTCGCAAGCCGACACCTACTGCAGACTCATATCCCTGGGAGGATCCAAAAAGCTAGGACCCCCTGTGAGGGGTCTACGGTCTAAAGGTAAAAGCCCTGAAAACAAGCAGCAGCCCGAACCCTGAGGCGTAGAACCTAGGGCCCCCCCCGAACCCAAGAGCACCCTAAACCTCAAAACCCTAAACCGCAGAACCGTTACTTCACCCTAAACCGCAAGAAACAGGCTAGCAAGCCTGAATGAAAAGAGCCCTGGACGCACATGACCTCCCCCCCCACTTGAAGGATCGTGGGACTTTAGTAACTGGGGTTATCAACAAGGTAACCATACTTATAATTACTTATAACCCCAATTAAGGTACTTATAACCTTACTTACTAAGTCCCATGATCCTCCAAGCAGTCAGTCCTCCGACCGGGGCGTGATCTTAATATCTGGCTCCACTGCCTTTTTCTTGCCCTGGGCATTCCACTACGGGCTAGTCGACCTTAAGGGTAGCTTAAGCTACCCTTAATAGGGTCCTAATAGGGGTCTTTAGGGTCTAATAGCCCATAGTGGTTTGTAGGGTTTGAAGGATTTTGGGGTACTCAATGTTTCGGGTTTCGGGCGATGTACCGGGTCCGTTTCAGGCTTTGTGGCTTGAGATTTGGGCGTCAGGCTTGCGGGCTTCAGGGTTAGGGCTTTGAGGATTTCAGGCGCAGAGCTTTAGAATTTCAGGGTCTAGGTTTCTGGTTCAGGGCTCTGGGGTTCAGGTTTCGGAAGCAGGTCGAGGAGGCTCAGCATTTGATGGATTACGGGCTAGAGCAAACCAGTGCTTAACAGCTTCGCATCTCTCCCCGGATGACCATGTTGAGGGAGAATGCTGGGGATCCGCTCGGCATGTGTTTTGAATCGTTCAGGGTTCGAGGGCTTAGGTCCCCAAACTAGGATTTGAGGCTTCTGCCATTCTGCTCAAACGGCTAGGTCAGTGTCGGAGCTCTGATGGCTTTGGGAGAACAAGCAGCAACCGTAGCAGCAAAAGCAACACTGCCAGCAAAGGCAGACGTAGCAGTAAAGAGCGATGGCAGCCGGCAACAATCGAAGCAGTGGTGATACGATCGGACCTTTCGATAGGATGGAAGCAGGTTGCAGTGGCTTTGATGGTCATAGTCGCGGGGGTACTGGTCGCCGGGAGCAGCAGCAGCAGAAGCAGAAAGAGCCGAAGCAGAAGCAGCCACTAAGAGTAGCTTCTTCCGACATTTGACTGGGAGAAGAAATGATACTTAGTAACGGCTGTAAGTATGACCATGCTCAGCATACCCTGACAGCATAATAAGGATTCCCGAAACGCTATCATTTAGTTACACTCCTTACCTAAGCTTTTCTGTTGCAGTTTCGCAAGCCGACACCTACTGCAGGCTAAGAATTCTGGGAGGATCCAATAAGCTACGGGGACACCTTTAAGAGGTCTAAAGGTGTCCTTTGTCGGGTTCCTGTAAGGGCCCTAGCTCTATACGAGTCGTTTAAGGGTGCCTACTCTTTTGGCCCCACCCTACTTCATGGGGGTTAGGGCTATAAATAAGGCAACCATGAAATACCTATAACCCGAATTAAGGTACTTATAACTGTACATACTAAGTCCCATGAACCCGACAATACTTGTTAAAGGAAGCCTTTAATAAGTCCGAGGGAACCTCCAAGCAGCCCTAAACCCTAAAGTCTGATGGCCTTGGCGATGACCCTGGGCTCCAGACCTGGCTCCGGTCGGGGCTTACGGTTTTTCTTTTTTGTCGGTTTAGGGTTTAGGGTTATGGACCCTTTTCCATCTGCAGATACGGAAAGAATTCCGCGTTCAGGGTTCAGGGTTTAGGGCTCCGGGTTTGGGGCGTAGGGTGGTTTTAAGGGCTCTTTTAAAATGCACGCAGTCAAAGCCAAGGCTGTTAGAAGTCCCCCTCGAAGATGTGCAACTATCTGCAAGCCCGGGTCAACCAACGGTTTCGGCTTTAAGAGGGGCGATCAGGCTGGGTTGAGGTTGTCGGGGTGCGGGTCTAGGATTTAGGTTTTCTAGAATCTTCACACTAAGCTCAACCCTAAACCCTAAGCCCCAAACCCCAAAACCTAAACCGAACCGCCCATCCCACACGCCACATCCCAAGTCAAACCTCTCCGGCCTCTGGCTGGCGCCTGGCCGACCCAAGCCAGCCCGGCCGTCGAAAACGCCTGGGCTGCCCTGGTTGCCTAAAGGGTCATGGGACGTAGTAACTAGGGTTATAAATAAGGTAACCATACTTATAATTACTTATAACCCCAATTAAGGCACTTATAACCATACTTACTAAGTCCCATTATCCTCAAAGTACGGCCAAGGGTTCACAGTTTCGGGTTTAGGGCTGAAGGCCTTAAATGATCTGCATGGGGCGTTGCACAGGTGTTTGGTCTTGGTGGTCTTATGGCAGTCACAGATACAACATTCGCCCCACACCAACTGCAGCCACACTGCCCCACAGTTTAGGGTTTCTGGGGTTTGTTTAGCAATTGAAGAAAGTTTGGGGTTTGGGGTGCTTGGAAGTTCATGGGACTACAGTTAAGTACCCTAATTGAGATTATAAGTACATATAAGTGTAGTAACTTTAACTATAACCCTGGTTACTACGTCCCATGAACCTCTAAGTGTCAGGTTAAAGTTTATCTTACCCTCTAAAGCCGACAGAAAGGTCCTCTAAAACGCGTGGGAGATCCTCGATGCAAACTCAAACCCTCAAAGAGCCCAAACCCTAAACCTTGAATCCTGAACCCTAAACCTCTATAATCCTGTAAAGATTCCTTACAGGACCCCTTCAAGGAACCCCTAAAGGAACCCTAAGCCCTGAATCCTGAACCCCCAAATCCGAAACCCTAAACCCTCGAAGCCAGAGCACCTGAAAGGCGTTCAAACGGGAAGCTAATGGAACCCCCCCCCCCCCGCCGCCATTTTCAGGGCAATGCGAACGCATAATGGTTTAGGGTTCGGGATTTGAGGTTTAGGTTTTTAGGATTTTAGGGTTTCGGATTTGAGGTTTGGGGTTTAGGGTTACATGACATAAAGCAATCATAACTTAAGCCCTCGAAATCCCTAATGTCAGGCCGTGGCAACAGCCAGCAGCGAATAGGCTGGCCGGGCATGCCATCCTCGAGATCGACGAGGAGGCTTATGTAGAGGGCCAGAAATAGGGTGTAGGGTTTAGGGTTTAGTGCTTGCAGAGGTACACGGAGCAGTGTTCTGGATGATGGGATTGCAGTGTCAAGTGTGAGAAGGGGCATTTGGCATGAGAACCATGTGCCCCTGCAAGAACTCAACTTAAAATTTAACATTTCAACAAGCATTCTTCTGCAGCTGTAATGGCGGCCAACGTGAACCTGACACATCCAAACCCGGCCGCACAAATTTCTGCAAAATTGTCCTTGCCACTGGCGACATAACTTCAGGAGGCGACCAACACCAGGGTTTAGGGTTTAGAGTGGCCTACGATTCAATGTGGGGGTCTCGGAAAATGAGGGGCCTTGTTTTGCGGTCCTTATCATAAGGATCCTACTATTTAGGGTATTATATTCCCCCTATTTTCCGAAACTCCCATGTAAGCAACCTTGTGCAATAAATTCCTTGTGACTCCCATAAGGTAACAAACCGGCGGCCACAGCCTCCAATTCCTCGACATGGCCGCACAGTCTTTGGACGCGCCATGCTCTCGTATCTGCTAAACGTTTTACGTGCCATGTTTGTTTGCGCAACTGATGATTCCAACAACATCTTGCGAACCAATGTCACTCGATTACACTGCCGGGTAACATCGCTCGCGAAGTTCTGACCGCCCTTCCTCCAACAAGGCTCTGCTGCCTTCTCACCACCAAGAGATTCAACATGGGCGAAAGTTTGAAGGCTAAGGGCTACTTGGAGCTTGAAAGGGGCATTTTATTTAATTACCATGTTCCGCATCCCAGCGAATCAACGGCAACAAATCGAACATCTTGCCGTGTGACCCACAAGCCAACGGCGCTGCCCAACTCACACCTCATCGGTTTAGGGTTTAGGCTTCTCGATTCCTCTGCAGTGGGCTCGCGCATTTGGACGGTGCCTCGTGCGTTTTACCTCTCCCAATCCGCACACTGACACTTGCTTCTACCTGAGAGCATTGGCATTCAATCAAAAACGAGGGCTTCTACAGCCACTTGGGTTGGAGCCTAGGCGATTACTACTCGGCAATAAGTGCCGAGGAAGGCTCTAGGCTTGAGTTGACAAGATTGATTGAAACTCGGTGAAGCAATCTGAAGTCTGTCAACGAGGTTGACTCATCCCTACACAGCTTCTGTCATGTCCAGTTTGGGCTCGCACTTTCAACTTTTTGACTGCATTTCGCCGCGAGCACATCATGCGCCAGCGCTGAGCCACGACGCGCCCTGCGCCCGCTGCGGCCATGTCAGCTGCAGACCTTCGGTGTGTTTCACGGACATCGTCTGCAGGGGAAGGTCGAGTGCAGGACATGCAGAGTGCAGGAGTCTCCATCGCGCTCTTTCTGCACGCCAAGCAATCGAATCAGCTGAGAAAGCCGGGAGACAGCGCAACCGCACAAAAGAACGCTGCCAGGCCTGAGGCCCGAAGCTGCTCCTGTACAGGGGGCGCTCTCACTTGGGGCCCTCGAACCTCCAGCCCGGAATGGGGCTGCTGGCGCTTTGGACCTCCACCACCTGCCATCGCTCCCAGGCCCAGTCCTCCGGCAGGTCCTTGGGATTCCTCACTGGGCTGCCGAAGATGTCTCCTGCCAACACGTTCATGCTCAGGAAGCGATTGTGCTCGGCGTTGTGTAAGGCGACTTCGTTGTGTCCCAGAGGGATCACCTGGAACCTCTCCCAGGCGAAATGATCCGGCAAATCCTCGGCCTTGATGCCGGGAGTCACTGAGACCTTGGAATGGTGTGGGTAGTGTGGGCTGGGTGGGTCGTTCCACATCTTCACGAAACCGTTCCACTTTGTGTTGTGCAACGCGATCTCCCCTTTCCCGGCATCCACCACGGTGAATTCCTCCCAATCCCACCCCGGCGTCCACGTTTCTGATGGCTCACTCCTGTCCATGTCCCAGCCGTTCATGCGGAGCCAGCGCTTGTTTGCCGCACTGTACAGACCCACCTTCGCGCCGGGTTGCAGCATAGGCTTCAGCACGTCGACGTGGAAGCGCTCGTACCTCCATATGGGAGTTTCCAAAAATGGGGGGCCCTAATATAGTACCCTAAGCAGTAGGATCCTTAGTATAAGGACCCCAAGATAAGGTACCCCCTTTATGTTCGGAAACCTCCATCCATCGGGAATGGTTTCCGGAGGTCCTCCGAAGTGCACGGAGCTCATGCCATGGCCCGGAAGCATCTTCACGAAAGCTTTGTGATCGTGGTTGAACAGAGCAATCTCACCATCGCCGACGTTCACCACCTCGAAAATCCTGGGTTCTTGTTAAAGAGCTTAATCTAAGCTACCATAGTAGGGATCTGTGTACATCATATGGTGTCTTTCTTATGGTCACCCTAAACCCTGAACCCTAAACCCTAAACCCGAAACCCGAATCCGTTAACAAGAGCCCAGAATCTGGTTGGTCCAAGTAGGCTGCCACCGGCTGACAGAAGCAGGGAAGGTGTGGACGTTGCCCGGGCCCACACACAGAAAGGAGCTCCACCTTCGGGTTTTTTTGTTAAGGAATTTGGTTTAAGCTACCTTAGTTTAGGGTTCCGTTACGGGTTCTATAAGCTTATAAGGGCTTAAGGGTTGAGGAAGTTAAGTTACCATAATCGGGATCTATAGTTCTTAACAGGGTTTCTGAATTTATGGTAACTTACTTGAAGGCCCTTACAGGGATCTATAGTTCTTCATAGGGTTTCTTTATTATGGGAACAGTAATTTAAGGCCCTGGAGGACAAGAACCCAGCCTTTGATTGTACAATGCAACGCGGCCGTTTCCTGCATCCACCACCGTCCAGCGCTCCTGGGTAGTTGTCAAAATTATGGCCCCTTCTTGGGTACCCTAAATACCAGGTGCCGTGTTATAATAAGGACCCAAAAAGGTACCATAATTTTGACAACCGCGCTCCTGAACCGCGTGCGAAGGAAGCATGCCGAAGGGGGTGTGACCGCTGCCGTGCACGTTGCCGTTGGCGTGGACATTGATGTATTCGTTGAAGAATTTGCTGTGGAGCCCCACTGTGGTGCCGGGAATGAGGAGGGGGGGCGGAAAGCTGTTTGAAGAGAAGTGGTTCAGCACCTCGATGGCCTTGTCCGCACTGGTCTGCGACACAAAGGGGAGAGCCTGCAACACCACCTTGAACTGTTGCACAACGTCCACCAAGTGGACATCCCTCGGAACGGACCTGTACGGCCCGAAACCCATCTGCGTGCGCAGCTCGAAGATGTTGCCGTCAAGCACGCCCGCGAGATTGAAGTTGATGTCACCCGGCTTCTCGAATTTGAAGAGCTGAAAGACATCTACATCTGCTTGGGCCTCCGCCTCATCTTCCTCCCCATCCTTAATCTCTGTGTCTGTCTTGGTGGACATCAAGGAGCTCTCGCTCTCCTCGTCGGCCTCGTCGGCCTCCTCGGCCTCGGCCTTCCGATGCTCCCTGGCCCGCCTGGCCTGCCTGGCCTTCCTCAGCTCTGCGAGGCGCTGGGCGGCAGCCTGGCCCTTGAGCTCCGAGGTGATCTTCAGCCCCGAATCCAAGCTGTAGCTGGCGGAGGCCAGGTAGAGCTCCTCCGGATCCATCATCCACTGCCAGACGCCTTCCTCCATGTCTGAGCTCTGGTTACTCTGCAGGAGATTGGTCCTCGAGATCTTTTCACGCGGGTTCGCGATAGTCTCCCAGCTGGAGGAGCTGGGCTTCACGTTCTGAGGGTCCCAGGTGGTGCCGCTGCCGAAGCGCTTCGTGAGGCGCAAGGTCCTCTTGTGAATAAGGCAACCATACTTATACTGTTACTTACTTATAACCCCAATTAAGGTACTTATAACCCCAACTAAGGTACTTGTAACCCCAACTAAGGTACTTACAACCTTATACTTACTAAGTCCCATGATCCTCTCGTAGAGGAGGACGCCACTGGACTTGAAGCTCGTGCGGAGGAGGCTGAGGTCCAAGCCCCCCGGCCGACCTCTCGGCCAACAGACCGTGGTTTCCACCGTGGCAAGCGGTGAGGGCATCACCTGGGAGTTTCCGAAAACTAGGGGGTACCTTATTTTGGGATCCATATAATAAGGATTATTATTATTATTATTATTACTATTATTATATATAGGGTCCCCAATTTTCGGAAACTCCCACCTCGAAGGTCAAGCCACCCACCAAGGAGATGGAGGGCTGGACACTGAAGGAGAAGCTCACTGTCAAACACTTCTCGACGGCCAGGGAGCCCGTGTAAAAGGAGTAGCCCTGCCATTTGTCCCAGTGGTCCTTCATCCACCTGGGATCACAGGGCACCGCCCAGGGCTCCAGCGACACGAAATCGCCTTGGCTGTTCACCTGACAACGGGAATCTTGAGTTGGGGGGGATAGGAGACAAGGAGACCACTGTGGACGCTTTGCAGAACCTTAGCGCCTGCCAGTCCGCTGTGGTGGCCTGGCCGCCCGCCCCGCTCTTGTGCTTCGGGGCAAAAGCCAGGCAACTGCTTGTGTCCTTTTCGGTTCCGCCCCACCTCAGCCCCAAAGCTTGAAGCGCAGCCAAGCATGTGCTGTGAGGTGGCTACACCGAGTGCAAAAACAGCAAGTGACACTGGCCATGTGGTCCAAGAGAGGAAGCGCGAAGCCCAGACCCCGAAGCTAGCCACGTGAAAAGATTGTTCATCCGTGCTGCTCTGTGGCGTGGCGGTCAGATTCTCTTGCATGGTCAAACACCCAGGTTTTCTCACCCATTGCTTCAAAGGGATTCAACTGTCTCGTCTGGTATCCCTAAACCCCAAACCCTAAACCTGAAACCCTAAACTTAAACTCTAAACCCTAAACCCTAAACTTTAAACCCTAAACTCTAAACCCTAAACTCTAAACTTTCAAAACCCTAAGCTTTTTGGTGTTGGGAGGCTCTAATAACAATCACAGTAATAGAAATAATTTGAAAAATAGTATCAGTAACAAGTAATAATAATAATCGAAAAATAAAACCCTAAGCCCTACTTCTTGATACTTCGCGACGACTTGCCCCCCAACCTTTTGACACCTAGCCCCCGACCCCCCAAAGCTGCCGAGCGCTCGTGGGGAGAGAAGCGGACATCACCGCAGACCGACATGACTTATATTATTGCTACCATTATTAATATTCATTATTACTATCATTATTATTAGTAATAGTTATTACTACCATTATTAGTACTAGTTATTACTACCATTATTAATATTAATTATTACTACCATTATTAATTTTCATTATTACTACCATTATTAACATTCATTATTACTACCATTATTAGTACTAATTATTACTACCATTATTAGTACTAATTATTACTACCATTATTAGTATTGATTATTACTACCAGTATTAGTATTGATTATTAATGACATGTGCAAGACACCAGAACAGTGCAGAAGACAAATGTAAGTACAAAGCCCTTCGCAGCTCCATGCACCAGAGGACGCGGCCGACGACGACAACGACGACGGATAGAATTTCAGGTTTTTTGTTGACGCTTATTTTGGAAGACCGAGAACCACATGACTACGCCGCACGAGAGTGACAGCTGGGAAAGCGTGCTTTCCCACCATCTTCCAGCAGAAGGCAGGGTAATGCAGACTCGTTCAGAATGGCCACCGAACGAAGCAAAGGAGTGGACAAGAGCACAAATCAAAGAGCCCTCTCGTAGCAGAACTCAACGAGCTACAACTGGCCAAATAGGGAGTTGGAGCCGGGGAGCTGGCTGATCAGCTTTGTCTGTTCATGCCCGCCCTCTGATCCGAAAGCGAAAGCGATGCCAGCTTTGGGATCACCCTCGGATTGCAACAGCGACATGTCCCTCGCGGTGAGGTTACGCTTCTCCGTGTGAATCTGAATCATCAGGTTCTGCTCGGCATGGTGCGTCACAGGAGGAGCACCGACGGCGGGGAACTTGGAGCTCTTGGCGGCCTCTTGGATCAAGGAGTGGCTACCCTTCAAGACTTGCCTCACCACAGTGCCGGCCACCCTGGCGAAGCCCTCCACGAATTCGCCGAGGACGATGTTTAGCATGGTCAGAAACTTGAAGGGTGGCACGTACTCGATCGTCTTGCTGCCGAGGCAGATCATGATGCTTTGGATCGAGCTCGTGTCGGGGCACCCCAGCACCCTGTCCATGATCTTGTTGCCCACACACTTCACAGAATCATAATTGGGACCCCCTGATGCACAACTCACAAGCTCCTGTCCCAGCTTGAATGCGCCCTTGACCGCATTGAGGGCAGTGCTCTGGAGTGATGCCAACGGCTCGGGCCAAGGGAGATTGTAGCTGGGCATTGCGTCGTTGAAAAGCACCAGCTCCCTGCCAAAGATATCGAGCACGCAACGCGCACTCCCGAAGCTTAGGTCGAGTCCGCTGCTCGATATGCCAGCGGTTGGGTGAGGTAGTTTGCATTCTTTGATAAACGGGACGGGAAAGGGAAGGTCGAGGGTCTGCGCAGCAAAATCGTACAGCGTAAGTTTTTGGCCCACCAGAGTGACGCTGCACGACGCCCCGCCGAAACCGATCCGGAATCCGGTAGAAAGGATCGTGCTGGTTGGTCGTGGCAAATCGCAATCTGCATCGAATGTGAAGCCACGGGTGAGAATCTGCATCGCTTTCTCCGTAGTGTCAATGACGGTGTTGGCGACGAAGGCAACCTTATCAGAAGTCTGTTCGTAACCCTCGGCGATCGCACCACCAAATGATTCAGCACCGTCGACAACAGCATCCACGACGGTCCCAATGATTTTGGAGCTCACCGCGGCATCCAGCTCCGTTCCTCCAGCCTGGCCTTCAGACTTCTGCGAGGAGGCTTTCTTTTGCTGGCGCTGCAGCAGTTGCTCCTTTGACTCCTTTGCTTGACTTTGCGAATCCTGGTGTCGCTTCTCGGTCATGGGAGTGACGAACTCCCGCTTCTCCCTTTGGTGCTGGTGCTTGTGGAAGACCTTCTTCAGAATGGCCTGCGCTTGCTGGAGTCTCACTTTCTCCTCGGCCTGCGTTTGCAGGAGCGAGGGCGCCCCGGGCGGTGCGGCTCCTCCAGGCTGGGTGCCGATGTATTCGTCCAACTTCTTGTTCAGGCGCTTGATTTCGGTCCGGCCCATTCTGATTTCGACCTGCTGGAGCTCCACGGCCGTTTCCTTGCGACACGAAAGGGGGGACCGGTGACAGAATCCCAAACGAGACCCCAAAAGCCGGACTCATCCAAGGCTCCAGTTGGGCGACTTTCAGCATCAAGAACTCCAGGTTCTTAGCGAGTCCGTCGCCCCCGGTCGATGCATTCGTCCCGTTGGGATCCGGAATTTCCGTTGCCTCTTTCATGGAATGCAGCATGTTCTCCCCAACAAGCCTCAGCACAAACTCACTCTCTCCTATAGCTCGTCGCCAAGGCCCAGCATACAAGGTGGGTGCACAACATGGAAGGTCTTGGCAGGTCTTTAGGAACAGGCTCGTTACATCTTACATCCCCCGTCGTGATATACTATTTCTTCTTGCGGCCCCGCAGCTGTTCCAGGGCCTCGGTGTCGTTCTTGCTGAGGTTGACCCCGTCAGTCACGTCGATCGGAATATCCTTTTGGTTCACGGTCTTCATGGCCGTCACGGCCTTTACGACCGAGACCAGGAAGACCAGCAGGAGGAACATATTTGGCTTCATTGGGCTCAGTGATGAAAGACTTGTGAATGGCAGTCTAAGCCAGAGCCAGTCTGCAAGAAAGTATGTGGCATGCGGCTGCAAGTGGGAGCCTAGGGGAGGCGACGCACCTGCAAAACCTCAGCATACGCACCTTGATGGTCAGGTCAGAATGCACTGACGTCGCTGCCAGCAGCTTCGGGCAACTCCGTAAGTGTGTGCTGTTGTCGAGCATCTGTCGTGCGTGTGCCAAAGCCGATGTGTGTCTCGCTGACATGAGACTCCATGGAAGCAAGACCATCTCAACGCTTAAGCCCAGCCGAGCACGTCCTTCTAGATACAACTGTCACAAAAGCGTACGGGACGCCGAAGTGAGATGCAGGATCGACAAAACAGTTGCAAGAGATAAGAAGCGAGAAGATCTACTTCTCTCTTGATGCCTCAGGGCATGCTCCCCAAATACCACATGTGGACGAATCAAAGAAGCGTTTGCACCACATGGCGCCAAAGAAGAAAAAATGGCCGGGTGGGACAAGAAAAAGTTTCTCGCTCACACGAGCCTTTAAAGTGAGGTCACAACGTGGCTACGCGATCGTCATCTTCAATGCTTGCCGGACTTTCTGCTGCAACGTGTGTCGTGTCGGAGGTGTTGCTTTTGAAATGTGTCTCCTGCTGCATGCCCATGTTCAACAAGATTCAGCTAGCATGGAGCATGCTGTCGTGCACGAACATGCTGTGCTAGCAATAACAGATGCAGTCAAATACATGCACAGTATAGATACAGGCCTACAGGAACTTATAAACCCACCTAGATCTGTCTGCAAAAAATTCAACGAATGTCACAATACGGAGTACTGCCTCGACGGTACTCAGCCCTTGAGCCCCAAGTGACAGTGCTGAAACTCTGAACTGTAAACCTGGAAAGAGAAGGCGCATAAACGCCAGATCTTTCGGCACGCCGGCGTGCATCTCAACGTTTGGCTCCTGACAAGAACCGAATCGAGAGACGGGGCTTCTCGGCTCTCCTCGAAAGTACCTCCATCAGTGATGGGACCCCCGCGATACCCAGCCCGAGCACTACTGCTGCTGTGACTGCTTGTTTCTGTTGCTGCTGCTTCTACTCTGCGGTCGCTCAAAGATGCGCCTCTGAGTTGAGGCTCATGTGGTCGGCATATGCAGAAAGCCGTAGGACAAGGCGCTGCCTCTACGTTGCCAGTCCGAGGTTTCAGGCTAGACCAAAGAATCGCCCTGTCTAGCCTGCCTAACCCAACCTTGCCACAAAACCCTGAAACCCTCCTCATTACACCCATTCGTGACTTCCAAGAAAGCTTTGGAGTCTTCGTGCCGGGTCTAGACAACATGCAGGCACCATTTTGAAGTGCGAAGCATGAATGCATCCTCATATGCGACCAAGACGACGGCGATCCCAGCTCAAGAAGCATAAACACAAGGGTAGATCCCCTGCTTGCCGGCGGCAGCTCGAAGGAGCACGCCGCAAATTCACGAGCTACTTACACTTCGACATGCAACATAATTCAATGATTCCAACAGAAACGCTGACATAACCTCAGACGGAGCACATGCGATAACAGCTGGCAGTTCGAGAATTCTTTCAACGGTGGTTTCAGACTGCATGGCCTTAGGTGCCTGGAGCACTGCAAAACAACGACAAAATTCCGAAAAGCTGAATGTCTCTGCTCCACGTTCTCGGACTACTTCGCATAAGAAACAGCGTTTCAGGCAGTGTCAAAGCAGTGTCTTCATCGGCAAAATGTCAAACATCGTGCAACGTTGTTCAATGTTGCAGTCACCACGCCAGTCAGAGAAACGTCATGCAAGAAGCGAGATCCGAACCCGGGAAGCCGCCTGGGTTTGCAGTGGACCTCCGTTTTTCATCAGAAACTCAGTTGCGCAAACCTTACATAACTTGCTGCGGGCTTCGTAAGCCTGCAGACAAGCATTGCAACGACAGAGCTGCTCAGGAAACATCTGTGAATAGAACACTCCGCAACATCACGATCTCTCAACAACTGATGCTCGATCTAACCAGACCTGCAGGAAGGGGTTGCACCTGCCGAGAGTTGTTCAAGAGATCTCGTGAGCATAAGGATGGACGTCACCCTGTCTGATCCCTTCGATAGCCTCCCAAGGCCATTCCACGGCCTCCTTGCACTTAAAACGGAGATGAAAAAGACCAGACATTGACACGGAACATCAAAGCCGACGTCTGAGAACACCTGCACCCAGACCGCTTCCGGGCACCTGCACATCATCGTGTCACACAGTAGCCGTATTTTCACAACACAGATTCCCCGCTGAGTTGCAGCCGATGACAGAACCACGTCACGAGCACGACGATGACAGGAAATGGATGTCGACATGGAGTCTCCTCAAGGCAAAAGAAACATGCAGGCTGCAATCTGGCTTACTCCGTGCTCGTGGTCGACCTTGACGGACAAGCCGAACTTTGGTTCTCTCTTGTCATGTGGCCAACAGTCGCTAGACTGGCTCGGCTCTTTTCAGCTTCTCGACACCCGGAGTTCCACCAGGAAGGCCGCACAGATGCGGGGCAAACCAACCTTCCTACAGCTGGCTCAGATGCACAATGACTCACTCGGTTGCCGGGATAACAGATCTTACAGTGGAGAAGTGTCAGATCGTCTTGGATCACGATTAGATTCTTGCTTTCTGAAATCACCTGTCATGTTTGTCGGCAACATTGTGATAAATTTTTGTGGGAAACGGACATGGAATCACGTGTTCTCAAGGCATGCGATGTTCGCAACGCTACTGCACCAGCAAAACAATTCGAAAAAATTATGCGACCTGTGTTAGAGACGTGAAACGTGTGCATCAACTCGTTGAAAAGCATCCGTTGTGCATCCACGCCAGCTGTAAACGCAAGTCGATCTAGTTTGCTTTGCGTTTGCGCCGCATTTGTTCCGACATCCACTGAAAAAGAAACTTATGTGGTTTCAGAAAGGTCCAAGCACCTTCAAGTGCCGGCTTGCTTGGGTTCAGTGGGCTTTTGGATTCCTCACAAGACCTTCACAGTCCTAAAAGCTTCTAGGCAGAGTTTTCTTTAGAGTCTATTGCACATGACCCAAAAATTGAAAATGACAACAGTAATTGACACCAAAAAAAACAGTGCATGTGGTTCGGTCCGACGTGACCCCACAATCAAATTTCAAGTGGGTTCTGTTGGTATGAAAGCAGTAGACGTAGTTTGGAGGACTGACCCAGGAGTCAAAAACAAGAAAGTCTCTGGGGTTTTGGTCAAAAATCAAAAGCAAAACAGAGCCAGCCAACGGTGCTGATAAGAAGTGCACGCAGCGCGTGCTGCAACGGAGCGCATTGATTGCCACTTCGCAGCATGTCGGCGCTAATCGCCGCACGTTGGGTAAAATCTGAGCAAACTTCAAAGATTCGTCTTTCTGGCGGAAGTCTGAGCTGTATGCGATAGAAGCCGTTAGTCCTAAGACCATTTAGACACTATTCCGGCACACTTTCTTACATCTCCGCTGCTGATCCTCCTCTTGGTCCTGCTTGGCGAAACACTCACAGTCTCGCACAGTGCCAAAACTTTCCTTGCGATTATGATCACTTCCAATGCCTCCCACTGCATGTATTTCGCCTGACTCTGCCGGCTTCACTGACAGCGATGTCTGCTTCGTGCCAGTTCGGAACGGCTACTCCGCTTCGCTCTCTCTTGTATAGCGGGGTGTTCGGCCCACAATCGATCGTCTACAAGGGAGCTGATTCAAAATCGAAAGGACGTCGAGCCTACAGCCTCGGACCAAAAACAAAAGATCGACAGGGGCTTAAGAGCCGTAGGACGCAACGATCTTGGGCCCATTAGCGCAAAAATTTTCCTCGCAATCGGAGCTCGACGATTGTGGATCCGAGCGGAGCGAACGAGCGAACGGAGCGAACGGAGCGAGCGAGCGAGCGAAGCGAGTCGAGCGAGCGGAGAGAGCGGAGTGAGAGAGTGAGAGTAGCGAGAAAGTCCACAATCGTCGAGCTCCAATCGGCGTCTGAGCCCTGTCGATCTTTCGTTTTTGGTCCGAGGCTGTAATCAGCTCCCTTGTAGACGATTGTGGGCCGAACACCCCGCTATATAAGAGAGAGGCTGCAGCTTTGTGCGGTTTCAAGGCTGTGCGGATTATCGCTGTGGGTATGCACCAGTGATGCACCACTGATGCACCAGCGTCGTCTAAAGTCAAAAGCAAAACAGAGCCAGCCAACGGTGCTGATAAGAAGTGCACGCAGCGCGTGGTGCCCAACGGAGCGTTTTGATTGCCATTACGCAGCATGTCGGCGCTGATCGCCACACGTTGGGTAATCTGAGCAAACTTTAAACGCTCGTCTCTCTGGGCAAAGTCTGAGCTGTATTCGATAGAAGCCGTCAGTCCTGAAACCATTTGGACACTGCTGTGTTGGACTATTTTGCTTCGTTTGATCAATTGCATAGCTGCACAACACTGTTGCTGTCGTTGTCTCTGAATCCTGCTTGCAGCAGCTCAAGCTGCCACGTTGGCTGCGTAAACAAGAGAGAAACTGTGAAAGATTGTGACCTTCACGGCAATACCTGCTTGCAACATTTTGTCACAAACCTGCATCCAGAAAGGGTGAAAAGCGGGGCCAAAAATGGGCCCGGAAATTGGGCCTGTTTCTGGAGCCTGCTAGTACTGGCACAATTACCGAAGGCTCAGAAAACGGGCCCATTTTTGGGCCCGCATTTTGGTGCCGGAAAAACCTCTCTCGAGCTCGTTCTTGGAGTGGCAAACTGGACACGGATCGAGAAATACCGTCCAATGCCACCAGTTCTTCTCTAGATGCAGCTGGACAGTTACCGCTTGTTTTGAACACACATTGGCTTTCAACAGTCAAGTTGAAACCTGCAACATATAGTCTTACTAATTGCAGTTGCAACTGGGGAGGCCACCCCCGCGGACCCCAAACCATACCCATTTTTCGGACCCAAAACCAAGGACACATTCCAGCTCAATTCAACTCATGGCAAACAAGACAATAAGTGCCCGGTCTCTTGCAGGTGCTTCCAGGGCTTTGTCCGGAACTGCGGAGCTGCGTGGCTGCCAAAGTCATTCCCCCTGCACGTACTCACACACCTTGCCGCGCTTACTCAATCACTCAGCTGTCCGAGGTTCCGAAAATTGAACTGGAAACTGAGACGCGCAGATCGTAACGTGCAGACGCCCTTCAATGTGGAAGGAAAAAAAGAAAGTACGTCCGTCAGAGCCCTCGAAAGCAAGAAGACCGACTCCAAGAAACTTCTATAAAACACACTAACATTGAACGGCCGCCTGCACGTTGTGTTTGCACTGCGGGCGTTTGCAGAGAACTGCTTCAAATCTCACATATGTCAACAATCGCAAAGTTAGTGGACTCTCTGACTTGGACATTCACTCGCACGCTCACCCAACCACATCTTGACTTCCGAATCACTCACGCGCTCACTCCAACCGCGCATCTCCCGCAGTTTCTTGCGGAAGCCTTCCCATTGCGTGCTTCTAAAAGCCTCGAAGCCCACATAAAAAGTCTCTTGGCATGATTACTGGGTGAAGACACAACAGCACGTCTGATGATTTTACTTGCGGTTTGTAAGCTTTGGAGCCAGAAAAGTCCCTCAGTCTCATTTCTGAGTTTGAGTGAAAAAACCACATAAAAGCACGTCGGATGCTTTCACTTCCAGTTCGCAAGTCTCGAAGCCCACCAAGACAAGTTTTCTTGGTTCGTTTTTTTGGGTGACGACCACACAGCAACACGACCAATGGAGATTTCGAAGGCATGGATTTCCGAAGATTGCGAGACTGGAGTGCAGGCGGCGCCCAGGATTCTTTGTGGATTGCTGGATTTCCTTCAAGGTTTTAGGTTCCGACCCATCTCCGACTTTCTCCCCGTCTAGAGTTGCCCAACTGTTTTTTTTTGGCGTGAGCGGATCTCGTCGACTACAGCGGAGCACTCGATTTACAACAACAGACAACAAACAAGCAACTGAAAACTGCAAAAGCGGTGAAACAAAAGCGAAGCTCTGCAAGGACTGCGGCGCAAACAGGTGGAGTCAAGACCAAGTTTCGGCCGCCGTTCTAATCTCATCAGACAACAGGCAGTCCCTGCGTTTTGTTTCGTCACAGTCGAGCACACCAGTCCAGAAGTCAATTTGCCGGGAAGAAAAGTTTCAAAGCACCGACGTTGCGATTCAAAGCTGCCGGAAATGACCCACGGTGTGTGCTATTGTGGTGGAGTGGCTGCCAGCAAAGTATGCTCTGGTTTTCGAGCCTGTTCGAAACTTGACTTTATGGTTTTGCTGAAGTTGGCGGTCTAATCAATCCGAAAGTTCTAAGTCGCAGCTGCCGCAAACCATCATTAAAACAAGCGTGCCACGCTCGGCACTAGAGCTGATTCGCTGTTTGAAGTCTCAATGCCATGCTTGCTGCGAATTGAGACGCCCAGAACAGTGCCAGCAAGTGGAGCCTGCGCTGGGGCTCATGTTATGTGCACATAATGTAATTTATCGTTCTTCTACTGTTTATTATGCTGGAAGAATGACAATGATGTGCCGGTTCTGCACATTCGCAAGTGGTGCAGCCACTTGATTTGCAAGGATGAGTTTCAAACTTTGAAGCAGCAGTTGGCGGACAAGTACGGCACGCTGGGAGAAATCAAGGCGCTGCAAAAGCTCAAACCAAAGCAGAAGTCAATATGCGGCCTTCACCTGCAAGCTCCAAGCTGAGAAGCTCAAGATTGAGTAGCGACCTTGTCGGCTTGGATGTTCGGGTTTAATTTTTAAGGTTCAGAGTTTAAGAATTTAGGAACCTGTTTCATGCTGTGGTGTGAAGGGAGTGGCTTTGTAATTTGGATTGCTTTTGATTTTGACATGCAATACCGTTCAGGTGCCGATCGAAAACGCTGTGCGAGCACGAAGAAACTGAGCAAGTCTACTTCGTGCTCAGAGATGGTGCAATGTACATCTGCAACAAGACTTCCCTGTCTGCGACGTGCTCCAACATGTGGTGCTGGCTGCCTTTGGCCGAGGCAAACGGATCCAGACCAGGGAGTCTTGAGCATCCCTTTCGAGTTGACGACCGACGACGTGGTCATGATCTCGACTTGAAGCAGGTTCTCAAAGATCACCAAAGAGCCGGCGAGGTCATTGGCCTATCACAAGACGACAGCTAAGCCTGGTGTGACTGACGACTACGCTATGAAGAAAGTGCTTTGTTTTGAACGTGTGAATGTTGTTTTTCAGCTGCATGCTTCCGCACATTTGCTCTTGGTTTTTGTTCATGAGCAGTTGCTTAGTGCCGTTGCCTCTTCTGCAGGAGCACAGCTGCTTGGAAAAGAGGCCATAGTGGCCGAAATTTTCGGTGAACTGTCCTGAATTTCGGTTGGTGTGCCAGACGAATCGAGGGTAGTGCGCCAGACGCACCACCTCACGAGCCTGCCGGGATCGAGACCAGAAGCGAAGGGTGTTGTGAACGTCGTCTTTTTACCCGAGGAGAACCAGGTGCCTCAGGAGAACGGTGTGCCGAAGTACTTTACAGTGGCAAACAACGGTGCTTAAGCAGCACAAGCCCAATCACCAGGGTAGCAACGGAGCGTTTTGATTGATTTCAACAGACGCGGTCGCTCGCGACACTGGTCGCCGCATGTCGGGCAAAACTTTGGTAAAGCTTCAAACACGTCTCCCTCGCAGAATTCCGCAGTTTTCGAGCTCGGGTTGGTCCCCATTTTGAGGCCAAAAATTGGTTGCCAAAGCTGAGACCGCCTGATGGAAACTATTAGGGGAGACCCCATTTTGGGCTTCGTTTTTGGAGCTCGAAAATGGGCTCTAGAATGGATCGAAAACCTTTGGACAAAGACGCTCCCAATTGGATTGGAACTTTGCTGGAAAAACAACCTTGTAGCTATGCGCGGGGTCTGTGCGTGGTCAGCTTGAGACTGTTGACCATGATGTCATGACAACTACTTGTCATAAATACCACAGCGTGGCAAGCAAGGCGGCAACTGACTATGGGGGTACCTTAATGCGTCCTACAGTTTTCGTGGTTTTTCGAACACTGAAAATGGCCTCACGCGATAGTGCAATTTTGGAATTGTTTGTCCACGAATCTTGAAACCTTCCAGACCCCCCGCTCCCCCCAAATTCAATGTTTACATAGAAGCGCCCAATGAGCATTGCGGCACACATTGCGGCACACCTTGAAATTGAGGGGGCAGGGGGGAGGTTTCTGAATATGCAAACAAGAAGACTGTCAATGACTGACTGCTGCTGCACTCGATAAAAACCATAACTCCTTCATAAAGTCTCGTTATAGATCCTCCCCGAAGTCCTGCCTGATCTTTCCCTAAACCCTCGCATGGCCAAGGCCCCCGTAAACTTGTAGATAGACTACCCTACAATTTTTGCACATGCCACCCCTCATGTTTTTCGTGTATGCTCCTCCAAACGCTTGCTTGCGGACCCTCCCCCAAATCCTGCCTTGCAGATCCTGCCCTAAACTCTGCAGATCCTTCCCCAAACCCCCCCTTTTGCATTCCAAACCCTGCCCCGCAGATCACTCCCAATGCCTCCTGCAGCACAAATTCCTATTCTTCGTGCGCATTTCCAGTGTTTTGGTGGTCCTGCAAGCCCACCCCTTAGCCCTCCAGATAATGCCGCCCAAGCCTCCACCTGGCACAGTGCCCGAATAGTGCCCGAATAGTGCCCGAATAGTGCCCGAAAATAGTGCCCGAAATAGTGCCCGAATGAACCCTTCATAGTGCCCAAACAGGGGAGGCCCTTCGAGGCTTCCTACGATTCTGTAGGAAAAAAGAGCTCCTGCAAGTGGAGCTTCCCAGCGCAAAAACAGCCCACGTACAGCAAGCAATCGAAACAGTTGAAGCTACAAGCTGAGATTAACATCTGCCAGTAGATGCCGCAAAATCCTCGCATCAGCGTGCCAGCATTTAGCCGCAGCAAACTTATCAAGAGCATTACCACAGGAGGGCGGCGAGCCTCATGTGCATCAGAGGTGAGCCTGTTTAACGTCTTTGGTCTCGGCTCAAACTGCAGATAGCAGACGTGCTTTTTGCAGCCTTACTTCAAAGCAGCAAATCCAAATGCAGCGCAAGATGTGCGATGGAACTGGGCCACACCTGCAGCCACTGTCCTGAACATCTCCTTCAGTTCCACTCTTCTCTGAAACATAATGCGCGAGCTGGAGAAACCATGGGAACCCACATGTACCCCACAGGGAACCGAGCTGACACACTGCAAGAGCCAGGGGAGCCCGCCCATACCTTTGCGCAATATATGCTGGGAAAACCATGGGAACCCACTTGCAATGCTGCAAAAAGCAAGGAACCCACAGGGAACCCACCGTCGATGCTGTTAAACCATGGGAACCAATTAAAAATGCTACAAAAAACTAGGGAACCCACAGGGAACCCAGCTGACATGCTGCAAAAGCCAAAAGAGCCTATTGGAAAACCATGGGAACCCACTTCAAATGCTGCAAAAACCCGGGAACCAAACAGAGAACCCACCGTATCGACGGTGAAAAACCATGGGAGCCCACTTAAAAATGCTGCAAAAACTTGGGAACCCACAGGGAACCCACCGTCCATGCTGCAAAAACCATGGGAATCTACAAGACAGCTAAGTGAAGAACATACACAGACCACCCGAAATGCTGCAAAAAACAAGGGAACCCATATGTTGCCCACCTGAAGTGTTGCAAAAAACAAGGGAACCCACAGAGAATCCACCGTCGATATTGTTAAAAACCATGGGAACCCACTTAAAAATGCTGCAAAAACTAGGGAACCCACAGGGAACCCACCGTCCATGCTGCAAAAACCATGGGAATCTACAAGAAAGCTCAATGAAGAACATACACAGACCCACCCGAAATGCTGCAAAAAACTAGGGAACCCATATGTAGCCCACCTGAAGTGCTGCAAGAAACAAGGGAACCCACAGGGAACCCACCCCATCTGCTGCAAAAACCAAGGGAACCCACTTACACACCCTTTGGGTAGTATAACACTATTAGAACGCTGGAAGGTCCCAGACATGCCGGAGTCAATCAAACTCAGTTGGCAGCTGAGTATTATACCACCGGCTTTGCCCTAAGGGTGAAATCATTTGCCCGCCACCTCTGGGCTCGTTCAGGTTCCCTCGTCTGTATCCTCACACCCTGCAGCATACAATCTCGAATCAAACTGCGGCGGATCAGTAGAGTCTGCCTGTCCTAGCTTTCTGCAAGCGGACAGTTTCGGATCCAGATTTCCCATGCTGCGCGTTGCTCTACGTAAAAGACTACGGCGCTCAGCTTCGACCTTGCAACAGGCTCAACATTTCAGAAGCGAATGAGCATGATATGACGGGCTCACATTCGTGCATTCGGAAAAACCTGCTAGATGTCAACAAAGAGTTTTGGCTGCCCACATGGACTACAGCAAGGCTCACTTACTCATCCTAAACCCTACACCGCAACGCAACCACGTTTTGTGGCCTTCAGAAAAAGAAGGCTGGGATTACGTCCAAGCAAGGCTTCGTCACTGACTAGCCGGAAAGTTTATCAGCTGCTCAGGCAGCAGTTTGGGCGATGCTCATACATTCACTGGCTCAGATGGCAGACCTCACTGCCAGATGGCAAACCCCACTCCGCAGAGTCATCGCTTTTAGTGCCGGGCTCAAAGCCCGTAAAACTTTCGTGCCCTGCCTCAGACAAGGCTTGCACACTGCTGAACCGCTCACGCTCAACCGAAGACGAAGAAGTTACTAGCTGCCACGCAACAGTTCGGGTCACAGCCAAGCTCTCTCACCCACTGCTTCGGCAGGGCTCGCACCGCTGACCACTCTCAGCGCCGGGCTCAAAGCCGTAAACATTCATTCCCTTGGAAAAGAAAGAGCGAAGCTTGGTCACTGCTCACCCGACACCGAAGAAGAATTTACGCGCTGCAGGCAGCCGTTCGTCGCAGCAAAGCTCACTCATTCACACTCACTGACTCACGTACTAAAAGCTGGCAGAGCTTAGTCACTGCTCAACAGATACTCGCTGCTGGGGCAACAGTTCAACACCAGAGAGGCGACAGCGAAGCTCACTGACCGCTGATCACTCTCAGTGCCGGGCTCAATGCGCGTTAAAACATTCGCGCCATCGTGTGAGAAACGACAAGGGTTAATTACTGCGATTCAGAAAGCTGCCGTGCTACTGTTTTGGCCTGGGCAAGTTCAAACATCTACATTCGACGGGGCAGCAGACAGAACCATGCCTTGCGAAGTCGTTTTTGCTCTGCTTTCAGGATCTTAGCGACTCTGCGTGCTTCTACCTGCTTTGGACGAAAGACAATCAAGACATCTTGTAGACACGCAGACAATACCACACCTTTGCATCCTGACGCTCCTGTCGCAGGCGGGCCAGACGGGCAGACAAAGTCTCCTAGCAACAGGCAGACGAGGAAGGACCATTTATTTACGAAGGACGTTCTACACTCCTGCGGCAACTCCACTCTTTGAGGGGGAGGAACAGGAGGTGCTTCCACGTCGGACATCGTTGCAACACATGGGCCAAAAGAACGCTCGAATTACGGAGCCAATTCCGGAAGCTGTTCTCTAGGATGCTTGGAAGGGCCTCCTCTGTGTGAGAAAGTTCTGTTTGCAAGGTTCACATGTTTGCGAGCATTCCACTTGTTATTTTGAATCTTGAAGGAACACCGGCAAAATGCAAAACAGAGCTGGCGAGGTTTATATACTGTTGCACACAACGGCCAGCTGTGCATGCAGATGTGGCATCTGCTCGACGAAAAAAAGGCATAACTGGGCCCCAGAAATGGCTCCCAAATCTGAGCTCTAATCTGGGGCCCCGAATTGCGTGAGCTTGTATGTCCAACGAAGAAAGCCAAAATCGGGAGCCCCGTTTCGGTGCCCGGACTAGAGCTGCTTTTTGGAACCCGTTTCAGCTGGAAAACTGCACGGAAAAACAAAATTCCTTCCGCATGCTGTTTGGATCAACGTCCAAGAAGCCAACATGCTGTGAAATGTGAGATACTTTTGGAAAATTTGCCAAACTTGCCATCGGCTGCCGTTTCAAGACAAGTGCTTCTGTTCTTGTTCGTACAAGATCTTTCCCGCACAGGGGAGGCCCTTCGAGGCTTCCTACGATTCTGTAGGAAAAAGAGCTCCTGCAAGTGGAGCTTCCCAGCGCAAAAACAGCCCACGTACAGCAAGCAATCGAAACAGTTGAAGCTACAAGCTGAGATTAACATCTACCAGTAGATGCCGCAAAATCCTCGCATCAGCGTGCCAGCATTTAGCTGCAGCAAACTTATCAAGAGCATTACCACAGGAGGGCGGCGAGCCTCATGTGCATCAGAGGTGAGCCTGTTTAACGTCTTTGGTCTCGACCCAAACTGCAGATAGCAGACGTGCTTTTTGCAGCCTTACTTCAAAGCAGCAAATCCAAATGCAGCGCAAGATGTGCGATGGAACTGGGCCACACCTGCAGCCACTGTCCTGAACATCTTCTTCCGTTCCACTCTTCTCTGAAACATAATGCGCGAGCTGGAGAAACCATGGGAACCCACATGTACCCCACAGGGAACCGAGCTGACACACTGCAAGAGCCAAGGTAGCCCACCCAGACCTTTGCGCAATATATGCTGGGAAAACCATGGGAACCCACTTGCAATGCTGCAAAAAGCAAGGAACCCACAGGGAATCCACCGTCGACGCTGTTAAACCATGGGGACCCAAAAACTGCTGCAAAAAACTAGGAAACCCACAGGGAACCCAGCTGACATGCTGCAAAAGCCAAAAGAGCCTATAGGAAAACCATGGTAACCCACTTCAAATGCTGCAAAAACCCGGGAACCAAACAGAGAACCCACCGTATCGACGGTGAAAAACCATGGGAGCCCACTTAAAAATGCTGAAAAAACTAGGGAACCCACAGGGAACCCACCGTCCATGCTGCAAAAACCATGGGACTCGACAAGAAAGCTATCTGAAGAACATACACAGACCCACCCGAAATGCTGCAAAAAAACAAGGGAACCCATATGTTGCCCACCTGAAGTGCTGCAAAAAACAAGGGAACCCACAGAGAATCCACCGTCGATATTGTTAAAAACCATGGGAACCCACTTAAAAATGCTGCAAAAACTTGGGAACCCACAGGGAACCCACCGTCCATGCTGCAAAACCATGGGAATCTACAAGAAAGCTAAATGAAGAACATACACAGACCCACCCGAAATGCTGCAAAAAACAAGGGAACCCATATGTAGCCCACCTGAAGTGCTGCAAAAACAAGGGAACCCACAGGGAACCCACCCCATCTGCTGCAAAAACCAAGGGAACCCACTTACACACCCTTTGGGTAGTATAACACTATTAGAACGGTGGAAGGTCCCAGACATGCCGGAGTCAATCAAACTCAGTTGGCAGCTGAGTATTATACCACCGGCTTTGTCCTAAGTGTGAAATCATTTGCCCGCCACCTCTGAGCTCGTTCAGGTTCCCTCTTCTGTATCCTCACACCCTGCAGCATACAATCTCGAATCAAACTGCGGCGGATCAATAGAGTCTGCCTGTCCTAGCTTTCTGCAAGCGGACAATTTCGGATCCAGATTTCCCATGCTGCGCGTTGCTCTACGTAAAAGACTACGGCGCTCAGCTTCGACCTTGCAACAGGCTCAACATTTCAGAAGCGAATGATCATGATATGACGGGCTCACATTCGTGCATTCGGAAAAACCTGCTAGATGTCAACAAAGAGTTTTGGCTGCCCACATGGACTACAGCAAGGCTCACTTACTCATCCTAAACCCTACACCCTACCCCGCAACGCAACCACGTTTTGTGGCCTTCAGAAAAAGAAGGCTGGGATTACGTCAAAGCAAGGCTTCGTCACTGACTAGCCGGAAAGTTTACCAGCTGCTCAGGCAACAGTTTGGGCAATGCTCATACATTCACTGGCTCATATGGCAGACCTCATTGCCAGATGGCAAACCCCACTCCGCAGAGTCATCGCTTTTAGTGCCAGGCTCAAAGCCCGTAAAACATTCGTGCTCTGCCTCAGACAAGGCTTGCACACTGCTGAACCGCGCACGCTCAACCGAAGACGAAGAAGTTACTAGCTGCCACGCAACAGTTCGGGCCACAGCCAAGCTCTCTCACCCACTGCTTCGGCAGGGCTCGCACCGCTGACCACTCTCAGCGCCGGGCTCAAAGCCGTAAACATTCCTTCCCTTGGAAAAGAGAGAGCGAAGCTTGGTCACTGCTCACCCGACACCGAAGAAGAATTTACGCGCTGCAGGCAGCCGTTCGTCGCAGCTAAGCTCACTCATTCACACTCACTGACTCACGTACTAAAAGCTGGCAGAGCTTAGTCACTGCTCAACAGATACTCGCTGCTGGGGCAACAGTTCAACACCAGAGAGGCGACAGCGAAGCTCACTGACCGCTGATCACTCTCAGTGCCGGGCTCAATGCGCGTTAAAACATTCGCGCCATCGTGTGAGAAACGACAAGGGTTAATTACTGCGATTCAGAAAGCTGCCGTGCTACTGTTTTGGCCTGGGCAAGTTCAAACATCTACATTCGACGGGGCAGCAGACAGAACCATGCCTTGCAAAGTCGTTTTTGCTCTGCTTTCAGGATCTTAGCGACTCTGCGCGCTTCTACCTGCTTTGGACGAAAGACAATCAAGACATCTTGTAGACACGCAGACAATACCACACCTTTGCATCCTGACGCTCCTGTCGCAGGCGGGCCAGACGGGCGGACAAAGTCTCCTAGCAACAGGCAGACGAGGAAGGACCATGTATTTACGAAGGACGTTCTACACTCCTGCGGCAACTCCACTCTTTGAGGGGGAGGAACAGGAGGTGCTTCCACGTCGGACATCGTTGCAACACATGGGCCAAAAGAACGCTCGAATTACGGAGCCAATTCCGGAAGCTGTTCTCTAGGATGCTTGGAAGGGCCTCCTCTGTGTGAGAAAGTTCTGTTTGCAAGGTTCACATGTTTGCGAGCGTTCCACTTGTTATTTTGAGTTTTGAAGGAACACCGGCAAAATGCAAAACAGAGCTGGCGAGTTTTATATACTGTTGCACGCAAATGTGGCACCTGCTCGACGAAAAAACGGCATAACTGGGCCCCAGAAATGGCTCCCAAATCTGAGCTCTAATCTGGGGCCCCGAATTGCGTGAGCTTCTATGTCCAACGAAGAAAGCCAAAATCGGGAGCCCCGTTTCGGTGCCCGGACTAGAGCTGCTTTTTGGAACCCGTCTCAGCTGGAAAACGTCAAACAAAATTCCTTCCGCATGCTGTTTGGATCAACGTCCAAGAAAGCCAACATGCTGTGAAATGTGAGGTACTTTTGGAAAATTTGCCAAACTTGCCATCGGCTGCCGTTTCAAGACAAGTGCTTCTGTTCTTGTTCGTACAAGATCTTTCCCGCACAGGGGAGGCCCTTCGAGGCTTCCTACGATTCTGTAGGAAAAAAGAGCTCCTGCAAGTGGAGCTTCCCAGCGCAAAAACAGCCCACGTACAGCAAGCAATCGAAACAGTTGAAGCTACAAGCTGAGATTAACATCTACCAGTAGATGCCGCAAAATCCTCGCATCAGCGTGCCAGCATTTAGCTGCAGCAAACTTATCAAGAGCATTACCACAGGAGGGCGGCGAGCCTCATGTGCATCAGAGGTGAGCCTGTTTAACGTCTTTGGTCTCGACCCAAACTGCAGATAGCAGACGTGCTTTTTGCAGCCTTACTTCAAAGCAGCAAATCCAAATGCAGCGCAAGATGTGCGATGGAACTGGGCCACACCTGCAGCCACTGTCCTGAACATCTTCTTCAGTTCCACTCTTCTCTGAAACATAATGCGCGAGCTGGAGAAACCATGGGAACCCACATGTACCCCACAGGGAACCGAGCTGACACACTGCAAGAGCCAAGGGAGCCCGCCCAGGCCCAGACCTTTGCGCAATATATGCTGGGAAAACCATGGGAACCCACTTGCAATGCTGCAAAAAGCAAGGAACCCACAGGGAACCCACCGTCGATGCTAAACCATGGGAACCCATTAAAAATGCTGCAAAAAACAGGAAACCCACAGGGAACCCAGCTGACATGCTGCAGAAGCCAAAAGAGCCTATTGGAAAACCATGGGAACCCACTTCAAATGCTGCAAAAACCCGGGAACCAAACAAAGAACCCACCGTATCAACGGTGAAAAACCATGGGAGCCCACTTAAAAATGCTGCAAAAACTAAGGAACCCACAGGGAACCCACCGTCCATGCTGCAAAAACCATGGGAATCTACAAGACAGCTAAATGATGAACATACACAGACCACCCGAAATGCTGCAAAAAACCAGGGAACCCATATGTTGCCCACCTGAAGTGTTGCAAAAAACAAGGGAACCCACAGAGAATCCACCGTCGATATTGTTAGAAACCATGGGAACCCATTTAAAAATGCTGCAAAAACTAGGGAACCCACAGGGAACCCACCGTCCATGCTGCAAAAACCATGGGAATCTACAAGAAAGCTCAATGAAGAACATACACAGACCCACCCGAAATGCTGCAAAAAAACAAGGGAACCCATATGTAGCCCACCTGAAGTGCTGCAAAAAACAAGGGAACCCACAGGGAACCCACCCCATCTGCTGCAAAAACCAAGGGAACCCACTTACACACCCTTTGGGTAGTATAACACTATTAGAACGGTGGAAGGTCCCAGACATGCCGGAGTCAATCAAACTCAGTTGGCAGCTGAGTATTATACCACCGGCTTTGTCCTAAGGGTGAAATCATTTGCCGCCACCTCTGAGCTCGTTCAGGTTCCCTCGTCTGTATCCTCACACCCTGCAGCATACAATCTCGAATCAAACTGCGGCGGATCAATAGAGTCTGCCTGTCCTAGCTTTCTGCAAGCGGACAATTTCGGATCCAGATTTTCCCATGCTGCGCGTTGCTCTACGTAAAAGAATACGGCGCTCAGCTTCGACCTTGCAACAGGCTCAACATTTCAGAAGCGAATGAGCATGATATGACGGGCTCACATTCGTGCATTCGGAAAAACCTGCTAGATGTCAACAAAGAGTTTTGGCTGCCCACATGGACTACAGCAAGGCTCACTTACTCATCCTAAACCCTACACCCTACACCGCAACGCAACCACGTTTTGTGGCCTTCAGAAAAAGAAGGCTGGGATTACGTCAAAGCAAGGCTTCGTCACTGACTAGCCGGAAAGTTTACCAGCTGCTCAGGCAACAGTTTGGGCAATGCTCATACATTCACTGGCTCAGATGGCAGACCTCATTGCCAGATGGCAAACCCCACTCCGCAGAGTCATCGCTTTTAGTGCCAGGCTCAAAGCCCGTAAAACATTCGTGCTCTGCCTCAGACAAGGCTTGCACACTGCTGAACCGCTCACGCTCAACCGAAGACGAAGAAGTTACTAGCTGCCACGCAACAGTTCGGGCCACAGCCAAGCTCTCTCACCCACTGCTTCGGCAGGGCTCGCACCGCTGACCACTCTCAGCGCCGGGCTCAAAGCCGTAAACATTCATTCCCTTGGAAAAGAGAGAGCGAAGCTTGGTCACTGCTCACCCGACACCGAAGAAGAATTTACGCGCTGCAGGCAGCCGTTCGTCGCAGCTAAGCTCCCTCATTCACACTCACTGACTCACGTACTAAAAGCTGGCAGAGCTTAGTCACTGCTCAACAGATACTCGCTGCTGGGGCAACAGTTCAACACCAGAGAGGCGACAGCGAAGCTCACTGACCGCTGATCACTCTCAGTGCCGGGCTCAATGCGCGTTAAAACATTTGCGCCATCGTGCGAGAAACGACAAGGGTTAATTACTGCGATTCAGAAAGCTGCCGTGCTACTGTTTTGGCCTGGGCAAGTTCAAACATCTGCATTCGACGGGGCAGCAGACAGAACCATGCCTTGCAAAGTCGTTTTTGCTCTGCTTTCAGGATCTTAGCGACTCTGTGCGCTTCTACCTGCTTTGGACGAAAGACAATCAAGACATCTTGTAGACACGCAGACAATACCACACCTTTGCATCCTGACGCTCCTGTCGCAGGCGGGCCAGACGGGCGGACAAAGTCTCCTAGCAACAGGCAGACGAGGAAGGACCATGTATTTACGAAGGACGTTCTACACTCCTGCGGCAACTCCACTCTTTGAGGGGGGAGGAACAGGAGGTGCTTCCACGTCGGACATCGTTGCAACACATGGGCCAAAAGAACGCTCGAATTACGGAGCCAATTCCGGAAGCTGTTCTCTAGGATGCTTGGAAGGGCCTCCTCTGTGTGCACATTTCGGCGTCAGAGCCAGCCTGGGATCCGAGACGCCAAGTCCAGCGAACGAAGTCGGCGCTCGATGTCAGCATGAGGTTCACGAGTGCATCAGCCTCTGCTCATGATAGCGGAGGCAGCGAACATTCGCCAGAGCCGAGCATAGCAGAGCTGCCAGCTGGAGTTGTGCAAGCTCGCAGCTTCAGCACGCAGCACCAGCACCTTCGCACAAAGAAGATCACAGGAGGCAAGGCGGAGGACAAAGCCTCCAGCGCTCCAAGATCAGAACCGGCCCGAACAAAAAGACGGCTTCTGATCAGCACCGGACACACACATGAAGAAGCCACAGAGTCGCCCAACATGTTAGTGCAAGCGAGGAGACTTTGGCTACTTTGAGCAAAAGTCTGTGGAAGGCAAGCGAGACCGTCAGCAACTTACAGATACTGAAAACAGACACTGTCAAGTCGGAGCTCGAAGTCCATCAAAGTGCAAAAGGAGCCGGCAGCTGGACGTCAACATGCGTGCTGAAGATCAGTGGCCGTACAGCTCCCACACGTGCACGGCATGGCAAAAGTGCAGCTCTACAAAGGTTTCAGAATGACATGAAGGCTGTGCCTTTTACGGATGCCTTTCCAAAAAGTGCCTATCACAGGTGCCTTATAAATGTCTTTTCAAGAGTGCCTCTCACAGGCTGTGCAAAAGTGGCTCTCACAGAGTGTCTTTCACGGAGCCTATTGTTCAAGAGTGCTTCTCGAGGGTACTTTTCACAAGATGCCTTTTCAAGAGTGCTTCTGCAGTGTCTCCATCCATGGATGGCTTTAGAAGGGGTATCTCTTACAAAGTGCCTTTTGCGAATGTCTTGGTACAGACGTGTTTTCACAGCCCGGCTTTCTCTACACAAAATGTGGTGTGACATACGTTGCCGCCGTGGCAGCGTCACCAGGTGCGCATGACAGTTGCGAGTCTCCAATGTGCTCCCGTCTTTCCTCTCTATCACAAGCGTCTACAAAGACCTGCTAAGACCTCAGACCGCACATGGGTTGCGGATGTTGCTGCTGTCGTACTAAACACAGCTATCAGAAGCCGAGGTGCGTGCGATAATGCTTGCTTCGTGCCCTGGGAACCGCCAAGAAAGTATCTAGTGTCGTATTTTTGCATTTAGGGCTGTTTCGCACAAACATTTGCGGATGTTGCTGCTGTCGTACTAAACACAGCTATCAGAAGCCGGAGTGCCTGCGATTATGCTTGCTTCGTGCCCTGGAAACCGCCAGTATCTAGTGTCATATTTTTGCATGCTGTTGCGTACTTTGGTTGGTGTTTGCGTAGGAGTCATACGGTCTTGTACTGCTTCTAAACCTTTGCTGTCTTGTTTACATGTCAGAGAACGTGGGGAGGTTTTTTGGTTTACCACGGGTCATTGACGTTCTTGTTTGTGACTGGCTTGTTTTCTGTGGCAACTTCTTAGAGAGACTTTGTGTGTCTGACGCACGGCAGTTTGAGGCAGGAACAGGTCTGTGATGCTCTCAAATGTCTTGGGCTGCACGTGCGCTACACTGATGCGCTCAACGAGTTTGCAGTCTTGCCTGAGATGGCAAGTCCTCAGCTCGTGCTGATTACGTCCCTGCCATGTGTAAACTTCTTAGAGAGACTTTGTGTGTCTGACGCACGGCAGTTTGAGGCAGGAACAGGTCTGTGATGCTCTCAGATGTCTTGGGCTGCACGTGCGCTACACTGATGCGCTCAACGAGTTTTCAGTCTTGCCTGAGATGGCAAGTCCTCAGCTCGTGCTGATTACGTCCCTGCCATGTGTACACACCGCCCGTGGCTTATCGATTGAGTGGTCCGGTGAATCATTATTCGTATTGAGGTACTGCTCAGCTTCTGGACGTTGCACAAAGTTTCATGAACCCGATGTCGTAACAAGGTTTCCGTAGGAGACGGTGACTGCTTGCGAATGTGTTTTGCAAGTGGAAGCTATGGGCGACATCTTTGTACACACCGCCCATCGCTCCTGCCGATTGCTCAGCTTCCGGATGTTGCGTAGGACGTTTGTCATGAACCTAATCGACGAGTGGAGGTTCCTGCTTGAGTGATCCGGTGAATTATTTGGACAAGTGCTCAGCTCAGCTTCGTTGCGTACCAGGTTTCACGAAACCTTATCGCTGAGTGGAGGTTCCTGCCCTTTGTACACCTCGCCCGTCGCTCCTACCGGGAGTGCGCGGCTCAGCATTGGACGTTGCGCTGAAGTTGCCTCCACCTTGTAAGTGACCCGGTGAATTATTCGGACAAGTGCTCAGCTCAGCTTCGTTGCGTAGCAAGTTTCATGAAACCTTGTCGTTGAGTGGAGGTCCTGCCCTTTGTACGCTCGCTCCTACCGCTGGAGTGCACGGCTCAGTTTCGGGACATTGCGGTGGAAGTTTCCTCAACTGCTCATTTCAGGTCCTGCCCTTGTACACATTGCCCGTCGCTCCTACCGGAGTGCGCGGCTCAGCTCCTGGACGTTGCGCTAAACATTGCGCTGGAAGTTTCAACCACTGATTGGAGGTCCTGCCCTTTGTACACGTGGGTGCAGTGCGCGGCTGAGCACGTTGCGCCCTTTGTACACATTGCCCGTCGCTCCTGCCGCAAACCCCAAGCAACATGCCGACGATGCTTATGCAACTGCCTAAACGGATCATTCTCCGCATTTCGGTGTTTCTTCTATAGGTTTTTGTATTAGGAACAAAGCCAAACCCCAAAAAACAAGCCAAACCAATTTTGAGAGTGGTGCGACGGTCCTCAAAGCAATATGGATGCTCACGTGACGGCCTTGAACGGCTCAATTTTCGTATTTCGGTGTTTTTCCTTTGGCTTTTTGTATTGCGAACGAAGCCAAACCCCAAAAAACAAGCCAAACCAATTTTGAGAGTGGTGCGACGGTCCTCGAAGCAATATCGATGCTCATGCAACGGCCTTGAACGGCTCAATTTTCGTATTTCGGTGTTTCTTCTATAGGTTTTTGTATTACGAACGAAGCTAAACCCAAAAAACAAGCCAAACCAATTTTGAGAGTGGTGCGACGGTCTCAAAAGCAATCTCGATGCTCATGTAACGGCCTTGAACGGCTCAATTTTCGTATTTCGGTGTTTTTCCTGTGGCCTGCAACGAAACACTTGTTAAACACTGGAGAAAACAGCCCAAAAGAAGAAGAATTTGCCTAAACGGCTCTTGAGACAATTTTCCAAATGCAGTGGTACGGAATGTACGGCTTTTGAATCGTGGTCTAATGAACTGCAAAACTGCTGCGAAACACTTGTTAATCACTGGAAAAATCAGCCCAAAAGAAGAAGAATTTGCCTCAAAGGCTCTTGAGACAATTTTCCAAATGCAGTGGTACGGAATGTACGGCCTTTTAATCGTGGCATACTGAAATGCAAAACTGCCGCGGAACACTTGTTAATCACTGGAAAAATCAGCCCAAAAGAAGAAGAATTTGCCTCAAATGCTCTTGAGACAATTTTCCAAATGCAGTGGTACGGAATGTACGGCCTTTGAATCGTGGCCTAATGAAATGCAAAACTGCCGCGGAACACTTGTTAAACGCTGGAGAAGACATCCCAAAAGAAAAAGAATTTGCCTAAAAGGCTTTAGAGACAATTTTCCAAATGCAGTGGTACGGAATGTACGGCCTTTTAATCGTGGCCTAATGAAATGCAAAACTGCCGCGGAACACTTGTTAAACGCTGGAGAAAACAGCCCAAAAGAAGAAGAATTTGCTTAAAAGGCTTCAGAGACAATTTTCCAAATGCAGTGGTACGGAATGTACGGCTTTTGAATCGTCGGCTAATGAAATGCAGAACTGCCGCGAAACACTTGTTAAACACTGGAAAAAATGGCCCAAAAGAAGAAGAATTTGCTTAACAGGCTTTACAGACAATTTTCCAAATGCACTGGTAGGGAATGTGCGGCTTTTGAATCGTCGGCTAATGAAATGCAAAACTGCCGCGAAACACTTGTTAAACACTGGAAAAAATGGCCCAAAAGAAGAAGAATGTGCTTAACAGGCTTTACAGACAATTTTCCAAATGCACTGGTAGGGAAGGTGCGGCTTTTGAATCGTCGGCTAATGAAATGCAAAACTGCCGCGAAACACTTGTTAAACACTGGAAAAAATAGTCCAAAAGAAGAAGAATGTGCTTAAGAGGCTTTACAGACAATTTTCCAAATGCACTGGTAGGGAAGGTGCGTGGTGCCTGAAATGAGTGCGGTGAGTGAGGTGTGTGAGTGGGGTGAGTGGGTGAGCGAGTGAGTGAGTGAGCGAGTGAGGGAGAGAGTGAGTGACTGCGAGCAGCTAATGCTTCGTACTTTTGGGTCCAATCATTCCAAAATCGTGCAAATTGCAGGAGAGACAAGCCAGCGTCTGGCGTGTAGTACCTAATGCTTCGTACTTTTTGGGCCCAATCATTCCAAAATCGTGCAAGTTGCAGGAGAAACAAGCCAGCATGTGGCGTGTAGTGCCTAATGCTTCGTACTTTTGGGCCCAATCATTCCAAAATCGTGCAAATTGCAGGAGAAACAAGCCAGCGTGTAGCGTGTAGTACCTGTTTTTGTGCAACAAATATCTTCACTTAATGACTCTAATGACGAAGACAGCCGGTGGCCAAATTGGGAGTTTTCCCACAGCGCGGAGCGTGTAGTAGGGTACTACACCCTAATGCTTCGTATTTTTGGGCCTAATCACTCCAAAATCGTGCAATTTGCAGTAGAAACAAGCCAGCGTGTGGCATCTAGGACCTCTTGTTGCGCAACAATCATTGTAATTTCCTGATTCTCATGACGAAGACAGCCGGTGGCCAAATTGGGTGTTTTCCCACAGCGCGGAGCGTGTAGCAGGGTGCTACACCCGCTCCTGTAGCGTGCGCAGAATCACAGAATCGTACGCGTGTACTGGCTACTGCTTCGTACTTTTGGGCCCAATCACTCCAAAATCGTGCAAATTGCAAGAGAAACAAGCCAGCACGTAGCCGGCCAGATTGCCAGTTGCCCGCTGCGCGCAGCGCCTGGTGGGGTACTCCGTGCGGAATCGCTTTTACCCACAATTCGGAGCATCACTCCCTCCTTCTCTTAACGCATGTGCACCTCTCTAGAGCACGATGGCAGCGCGTTGCCAGAAAGTTTCATGTAAAACCTTTGACGCAAGTTTTTACATGATATTGTCATGCAGGAGATTTAATGACGGAAGCTTGAATGGATTGCAACCAGTTGTGGAATCTATGCGACGCACTGCGGTCTTGAGTGCTCAGCAGTGAAATGTGGTCGTGCATGGGGCTTTCGTGTCGCTTCTCCAAGGCCCTCCGATTCTGCTGAAGAAGGCCGGTTTTGCGCAAGTTCTAGGGAGTGAGGGAAGCAGTGGTTCGACACTGAAGAGGTTTGGCGCTTGGTGTTCAAGAGCTCCGCTGGTCAGGGGTAGACCATAGGAGCTGAGGGTTCAAGCAACCGTGCTTTGCATGCACTAAGAACTTACAGCTGTGCGAGTTGACAACAAGAGTTTGGAAAGCACAACAACCATTTTACAGAGCCGCCGGGCCAGGCGTGTTAGTAAAGCTTTTGTTTCCGAACATGCGTGCCGGATGGGTGGCTTTCCGGATGGGTGCAGGGGTGAGACACCCGATCTATGAAGCGCCGAAAACTCAAAAGTAAATGTCCTGCAGAATCACTGCGCGTCAGAGCTTTGCCAAGTGAGACCGCGGAAGCGCAGACGGAGACGGCTGAGCTGCAAAGTGAGAGTGCGGAGCCGGCGACGGACGCGGCTGAGCGCTAGTTGTGAGTTTGTGTTTTTGATTCAACTGTGTTTTCTTATCTGTGTCGAAACCTTTAAACGCTCCGCACTGTTTCGGCACAAGCACTCACAACTAGTGTTCGCTTTTCTCGCATCGCATGCGTAAGAAATTTTCATAACCTACGCTCTTTCAGGTTTGCTACGCACTGCATGGCAGTTTTCCGCCATATCGACGCCATGGATCCGCCCGAAGCAGCCACCTCGGACCAATTGGTCCGCGCACTGCAAAGCCTCGCAGAAGATTGCATTGACATGGGCGCAACGATTCATGAGCGCATAGACGCACTCTCAGACCGCATTCAGGCGGTCATTGCAAAGCTCGGCAGCCTGGAACGCCGCATTGCAATACTTGAAGGCGCACCGCAATGCACAGACACTGTTGATTCTCCGCTAGAAGAGATGGATTAGCAATCACTGCACATGCGCAGCCTTTACAGCTTTTCAGTCTCCTCTTTTGCATTCCGTTCCCTGCCATGTCACAGCGCGTGGGGAACAAGAAGCAACGCACCGCCAAGGCGATAGAACGATCGCCTGAGCCATCGCACAGCCATAGGGCAAGAGTCGAAGAATGGCTCGCAGAGTGCATGGCAATGCCGTCTAGTGAGGTTAGCACCCCACCTGTATTCCCCAACCTTGTGGAATTGTTTATATCGCCTCGCACAGCCAGTTTTGTCTTCAGTAGCCTTACTTGGAATGATCGCAACGCATTTAGCATTTGTAATCTCTCAGCAAACCGCCGAGCTGCCCTGCTCTGGAACCTTAACTAACCACGCTCCGCCTAGTTCCGTCAATAATCCCTGCTAGCAGCTTTTATTGACGCCATGTCGCACCGCCAAGGCAATAAAAAGCAACGCATTGCTGATCCAGAGCCGCGGCCCGCCAACCACAGCACCGCAATTCTGGTCGAGGCACTGCTGCATCTGAGCAGCGAGTCTCCAGGCACTGCAGAATACATTTCGGGCAGTTTGCCAGAAGTCTTTCTTTCGCAACGCTCTGCAAGCATTTTGCTCCGCTTTCTCGAGATGCCAGCTAGGCGAGAGCTTTCCTTCATGCATAGCACAGTGCACCGCAGAATGTCGGGAATGTGGGATCTTACGCCTGGAGACCGAAGGATCTTAATCACAAACCTTCACAACACATTGGCACTGCAGTATCTTCGTGACCGCACAGCACCGCATGGCATCCCTGGCGACAGATGATGATGCATCGAACTGGTTGGCAGTTGGTTGGCACAAACGCAAAGCCCTGCATTTTTTCTTCGGTGTTTGGCAATGCGCTGTCAACCCCGCACAGCTCACGCACTGGCAAGCACAGGATTCATTGAGTATGGCATCGCTTTTTTCTGCAGGCCCTGCACAGATTGCCCCAGGCATCGTGTGCCTGGGCCCGCAACGCACTCGCAATGAAGTGCGCCGCGTTGAAGTGCTTAGCGCTTGGCGGGCCGCCCGAGCAAAGCTCTTGCAACGCATTATTGGAAATTGGCATAGCAGCGTTTTATGGCAACAGCACTGCAGATATGTTTCAGCCTTGGCACACTGCCCTGCACCACATGAACCAGAAGGCGAGCCTAGCACAGAGCCTCGCACATCTCTGTGTTGCGTCGCAGATGACCTCCGCGCCTGGTTCAATATTATCGCACGGCTAGATCACTACGGCATTCGCAATGTTCTGGTCACTGATCGCCTTATTTGGCATCGCACTCGCATTGCTCAGCAACGACCAAATTTTCTATTTATCAACGGCCGCCCTGCACTTGTTTGGCGGCGTGGGCATACCTTGCCCGTTATCATATGCATAAGCCACCCTAGCACAGAATCAGCAACATGTGATCGTGCTTTGGTAGATTTCCTTTAGCACGGCACATACGCATTGCTTTTTGCACATAGACGCAACGCACAAAAGCCTTGAAAAAACAGCAGACTTTGCATGTTTTCTCGAGGTTGCTCTGCAAGCCACAAAGCGCTCCTTCGGCTTGCTTTGCACGCTTGCACTTACAGCGACAGGTCAGCCGCGCTGCACCTCGAGGCCAGCCGTCTGGACTTCTCTTCGGGTTGCCTTACACCCGCTTCGTTCTGCATTGCTTGGCTCGCCTAGCCTCGCATCGCTTTGTCAGGTCAGCCGCGCTGCACCCTTAGGCCAGTCCTGCTGGTCTTTCTTTGGCACCTGCCGCGCCTGGCAGGCCACATTACAGCTTCCGCCCAGCACGGGCCCCAGAGAAGCCGCTTCTCGTCTTTTTTCGCTCTGCCTTTTGCCCCGAAGGCTTCTTTTTTTGCCTGGCCACGCAGTGCCCAGCTCAGCAAGCTTTAGCAAGGCCTAGATTGCTATTTGCAGTTTCTCTCTGCCTCGCAAAGGTCACTACTACAACCTCGACTCGGAACCTCAGTCGTTTGCGCCAAGCCTTTTCTTCTCTGCAACCCCTAAGCCCCGCCTAGCCCAAGCATGCTCTGCCCAGGTCCTGGACTTCTACTACATCGCCCCGCGAGGACTGCTCAAGCCCTGCATCTGCATCTTGTCGCACTGCTTTCTTGGCCTGGGTGTTGCCTCGCACAGCACAAAGACACATGATGTTGCATAGCCTTTTGTTCAAGCATTCTTGCTCCTGCATTGCACTGCATTGCCTTTCGCACTTGCCTCGCCTCGCATCGCACAGCAAGGCATGGCCGGGACGAGCACAGCCCTGCAGGCCCTGTTGCAGGCGTCGCGTGAGCAACGCATCGGCGCTTTTCGGCAGCTCGGCTATGCCCGCATTGATGCTTTGCAAAGCGAGCTCAGCGAAGCCCGCCTGACCATTTTTGGTCCAGCAGAGCATAGCACTGCACCGCAAAGCGCCGCAGCAGCCGCATCAGCAGCACCGCCCCCCACAGCCACTGTCACAGCCAAGGCACCCCCCGGGTCAGGGCCCCCAGCAAAGCATCAAGCACAGCCTCCCCCCCCAGCACAGCAAGCACAACCCGCACCGCCACCCCAGCCCACACCACCGGCATCGCCCCGCACTACGCCTCGCAGAGAGCGGGATCACACGCCGCGCCGCAACCGCACACCGCCCCGCCCCAGATGGAGCGACGTGGAAGATGACTGGGGGTCGTCTGTTCCCAGCACTGCTATGCCCTCGTCACCGCATTTCGGGCAAATGGGGGGGGCCCCGGATTTCGGCAAAGGCTGGGGGAAACAGGAATGGGGCCCCCCCCAGCATGCACCGCCCTTTGCACAGCATATGGCATATGCCCCTCTCACAGCAGCCCCACCGCCCTGGCAAACGCAACCCGCACCGCAACAGTGGCACCCTGCACAGCCCTGCCCGGCTGGTTGGGGGTACCCGCCCCCGCCACCACCACACGCAACGCAACGCCCTGCCTCGCGCCGCGTCGCAGTGTCCCCGCACATCCACTGTGAGGTGAAGTGGTATACCTCTCCCTTAGGGGATGAGCGCCCTGCCTACAAAAGCGCCAAAGGCGATTGGCTCTGCGCTGCCATGTGCGAAACGCACTGCAAGTTTGGGGGGGCGGCCTGCAACAAAAAGTTGCGGATGCCCCCCCCAAGCGACGGCCATGCACCGCACCGCTGCAGCAAGTGCAAGGAAAGGGATGAGCAGGACTCTGATTGAGTGACCTGCCATCCCTGCACCGCCCCGCAATGCATCATATTTGAACCCAGCCTAGCCTAGCCCTAAGAATAGTGGCTTTATTATTCCTAAACCCCGCATCGCATCGCACTTGCAGTAGTTTTTGAAATGCACGGCAGCATCGACCTGCCTCGACTGCCGCGCCCGGCAGCTTGCAAAAAAGCACCGACACAGCATTGCACTGCATGTACAGCAAACCTTGGCTATGCATCTATGCCTCTTTCCGTCAGGACAGACGCCCTGCTCTGCCCGGCAAGGCCTTTCTTTTGGCAACATTCAGCGTGCCATTTTATACATAAGCAAACCCGTCAGGACCACCTTTACGAGCACATCCAGGCGTTCTAGGCCAGGCATTGCCTGGCACCTCAGGTTGGCCCGGCCCTGAATGCATTCTTCAGCCTGTCGCTTCAGCTCATGACACTTTGCATTGCACAGCACTGCCCTGCATACACAGCCCGCAAGCAACATACAGCACTCTCCGCAGCCTTTTTTCTGCTCAAACGGTTCAAACCATGAGACGTCGTTGGGCCCTGCAAAGCCAAGATCGCACTACCACTGCACCTTCCACTCCAATCGAAGTGGAATCTCAGCCAGCATCTCCTCCCAGGAGCATAGCCGATGACTTCGAGG